>JANHFM010001830.1:97019-111075 GCA_032468115.1 Grayia smithii | reverse complement strand
TGAGATTTTTTTTTTTTTTTTTTTTTTTGCTAAATGGAAACATTTATCCTGAATTTATATAACATTGTAAAACTTGCATAATTCTAATAAAGGTAACATTAATGGCAGCGATGGAAGAGATAGATCAAGCTAAAAGTCACTGGAAGGTTGCTTTTATCCGATACTGACAGACTGTTGCATGTCGCTTTTTTATTTCTTACTATCTAGTTTTTCATCCTTGCAACATTATGCAAGGGAAGTATATTTTCTGAAAATAGGTCTAGAACAATGTTCTTGTTTGTTGGCATTTCGAAATGGGAGAGTGGCGGGGGGGGGTGAAGGAAAGAGAGAATGAGAAAGAGAGAATGAGAAAGAGAGAATGAGAAAGAGAGAATGAGAGAGACCCAATAAAAAAGACAGCAGAGGAGCAAGGTTTGAAAAGTATTGGCAATAAAGTGCTTGTCATAATGAGAGCTCCAGATAAATAAAGTCCTGAGTGTTCTGATACAGTTGGATAATTATTTCCTTTGCTTTAAATAAGTTGGGCTCTTTATTAACTTTGTTGACCTAGTTTATTCATGAGAATTGTTTTTCAGAAGTTAAGTGATTCAGTTATATTAATTCTAGACAATATAAAATTTGGACATATATTCACAGAGGGATTAAACAGTTAACTCTCTTTAAATATTCTTGGAACCTTATTTGTATCATCTCAACTGTTAGCTTTATTTAGATGGCTTTGTATGAAGCCTGGAAAGAATGAGATATATCTAAAATGTAGAAAATAAAATTTAGTTAATAATGCAATGAGTGTTATGGATTAAGGATTATAAATGTATTAAATAAGGTTTTGAAGAATACTGCAATATTTAGGACCAGGCAATATTATAAAAACATTGTTTTTTTATTTGCAACAGCAAATACATAGCAATTGTCTCATATGAGCAACGTCAAAGTTACAAGGATGATTTTAATGCAGAATATGACGAGTACAGAAATTTGCATGCGAGGATGGAGAGTGTAACTAGGAGATTTATGAAACTAGATGCACAGCGTAAACTACTCTCTCCAGGAACTAAGGAATATCAGGTAAAGGTTGCTTTTTCAACTGTTAAAGCTCTCTTCATGAAAGTCTATCTTGTAGCTAAGATAGTAATACTGGGTTATACAAATGTGCAAGTAGTTAGATTATTTTTGCTTCTTTGAAAAGAATCCATAGAGTGGATGAATGAACAAAAGAATGAATGAATGATTCCTACAATGAAACATTTATAAACATATTTATTGAAGAATGTTCCATTATTAGTGATTCCTACTATGTAGATTTATTTATTTATTGTTTGTTTGTTTATTATGATATTGTAATCTTGCTTTTTTTTCCTGTAAGGCTGCTGCAGAACTCTTATAATTAGATTGGATTGTTTATTTATTTATTTCTGACAATACTTTTAGTAGTCAAAACACTAAATTACAGTGCTGAGTGCAGATGATGAAACAGAGAACTGAAGTAATTTAGTGCTTAGGAATAGGTACAAATCAGTTTTTATTTCCATTCTCTTTATAAACTGGAACAGTTATAATAAACCATTTTTATTATGGTTTAATTCAATTATTTATTAACAAAAAAGAACTGGGTAGCAGAGAAATAAAATTAAGAGGAAACTGCCCTATCTAGGTCTGCTTAGCATGACGGTCAGAAAGATGCTTGCTTTATTAAACTTTCTGATATAAAAAAAGTTCTTCGTTACAGAAAGGCAGTATCAGTAACACATCTCTCACTGCTAGTAAGATTTGTCCTTGCTGTTACATCATGATAGAAAAAGGAACCAATGAGAGATCTCTCATTTGGATTTTCAGACTCTAGATCTAAAACACACTAATTTTGAGGAAAGAAGTGACAATTTTTGGTAGAAGGAAGGGAAATATTTTGCATATATCGTCCTAGGTTGTCATACTGCAAAGGTTTTATACACTGCCTGCTTGCTTAGTTCAAAGAAACTGTTAATAATTAAAAGTTATGTAATTGTATTGATTCAATTCCAAAAAATGCTTTGCTGCACATGGTGTGAATATAGCATCTGTCTACATACTATATACTGTATTTAAGCAACTGCATCCTTCCCCAGGATCCTATGATAGCTGTAAAATCCCAGGAAAAAACTTGAATTTTTATGCCCCTATGTACACCTTTATGGAATCAAATTCAAAGTGCTACAGATTTAGCTGAACCTTATAGCCATTGAATTATTCTTGCTTCTAGATCCTTCATGAGGAAGTCTTACAAGAATATCGGAAGATTAAACAGGTTGGTGTAATTGCTATTAAAAATGATACACCATATTTTTAAGTTAGTATTGTTATAGTCTAATTTGTGTACATTTAATTTTGTTTTAATTTTGTGTACGTTTAATTTTGTTTGATCTGATTTAAATCTACTTTGAAACATATAAAAAAAAAGCACTGGGAAAATTTAGCTGGTAATATATTTAAAATAGGCAGCTAGAAAAGATTATCCAGATTGAGAAGCAAGCTCAGTGTAACAGAAGCTATTTTATCCTTTCAGTAAAGGTTGTGGCTTCATGTTATATTGTTTCTTAATCTGGGTAAAAATTTTGTGTTGCTCATATTTGTGGGAACTACAAAGGCACAGAGATAAAACCATACAGTAGCTTCTAGGTGCGTCATTTCAGTTCTGTTTCTGTAAATTGTTGCTGAATTTCAGTAGAGATAATTTGGCTAGAGGGTGTAAAAACAATGAGGAGGTTGAACTAGTGAAACTTTCACATTGCTAGTATATTTTAGGATTTGTATATTCTCTGGAAAAAGAGTTGTAGAACACTGAATGAATGAATTTTTCATTCTATTTCTTGTATCCACTATATACATATATAAACTCATTAGGTGTCTATGTTGATTGCAAACTGTTCTTGCCTAATTCCCCCAGTTTACTTCATTTTTATTTTCAGAATGTTTCTTCCAAGCTGAGTATTTTCAGAAGGTCTCTTGCCAAGTATATTTTTAGTAATATAATTTTAGATTTTGTATTAATCTGAAATTAAAAATAAATAAAGAGTTTGAAATGGAGCATTTTAGAAATGAGATTTTGATAATATACTTGGCCATATGACCATATGTCCCTTTCTGAAAACGATTTAAACTTAAATGAACCCCTTAAATCTGTACCCTTGATATTGCCATTGTTTTCTTAGTCCTGGACAAAGTATTGGTCAGGGCCAAAGAAGGATATAGTTGCCATAGAAACTTTAAAAGAACAAAATTGTGTGAAGCTAACTTAAGTATTTGTTAATATCCGAAGGGAATCAAACCACAACATTGGAGGCAAAGGGGCTGAGAATGAGACTAATGAAGTTGCATAAATCCAGTTGTCCTAAGTATCAAAAATTTCAGTTGAGGCATGTATGTATATGTTGTGGAAACAGATAAAGAAAATGAGAAAAATAGGAAAGTTTCCCCAATTTTATTCAAGTGACCATAAGCAGATCTTTGACACAAGGAATATAAATCTAACAAAGTGACCCCTGCTAAGATATATTTCCAAACAAAATTTCGCTTTCTGTAAGAAGACCCCAGAAATAGCCACATCTAAATCACATGTGAAATTAAAGAATGTAATTTAAGCATTTAATTTTGTTAAACCCTTTTTTCTCCAGTGATATTTGGAAGTGCTCAACATTTTTCTATCATGCTTCATGTTTTTCAAATTTTGCATAACATAGCATATTTTTGAATAAATTCATATTTATTGAACCTCCTCATTAATGTATATAGCAATATGGAAGTAGTAATGTATGACTGTCTTCGCTCATACATTAACCATTATTTCTGTACCAGTCAGCATTAATACAGTTAATTGTTTTTTCAGAAATCCAAGACAAAAGTATTTCTGAAAAGATGCAATTCCATCTATAGATACATTAAATCAGATAAATCATGAGTATTAAACCATTAAAACTTTCCTGGATGAAATTTGACTAAATATACATTGCTTATCCCTTTCTTTAAAGTAAATTTCAGAAAATGCTATTTTTTACTATTTTGAAATTAATTAATGAATTAATTAAATTAATTTATCTTATTTCTGTATTTCTTGTTTGATTTATGAAATATAATAATATTTT
Organism: Grayia smithii; assembly: GCA_032468115.1. Lineage (NCBI taxonomy): Eukaryota > Metazoa > Chordata > Lepidosauria > Squamata > Grayiidae > Grayia > Grayia smithii. The sequence continues at coordinate 106,957 of JANHFM010001830.1, read as the reverse complement.
TAACTGTTTCCTATATGATTTGTAAAGCTATGTAATTTGTTTAAAAGAATGATGTTCTGTCAAAAACTTACTTTGTTTTTATTTGCTGTTACAGTCTAGTCCCAACTACCATGAAGAAAAGTACAGATGCGAATATCTTCATAACAAGCTGGCTCATATCAAAAGACTTATAGGTGAATTTGACCAACAACAGGCAGGGTCATGGCACTAGGGCTCTGGACCAGAAGATGTGAATAAACTAAAAATTATTTATTTAAAATTCCATACAGCTTATTTTAAGATTTAAAAATAAGTGAACATTCTCTAAGGCAGGAGCATTAGCAGTTTGAATTTGCTGTTTTGTTGATGGTGAGGATGTTGCTTCTCTGCATATTTGAAGCTGCTTTTTTCTGGTCTCCTTTTCCTTAATTCTTCTTGTTTATCCATGGAAATCATTTTACCATTGGGTAATGGGGATCCAGACTATAGTTCTGAGATTGTACACATTTTTCAAATGAAAAATTGTAGTTTAAAAAAAAAAAGCTTTTCAATAAGTACAGGTCTATTTTCTGAATTGTTTTCTTCTGAATGCAAAACTATTTGCCTTAAGTGGTACAGAGTTTTAAAATTTGCACAAAATAAAACAAAAATGATACATTGTTCGGGGAGGGTTAAAAGGTGGTATATAACTTTTATATATCTCTCTCTACATATATATATATATATATATATATATATATACACACCTATCAACAAGAAACACTTATTCCTGTGATTTCAACCCCCACTACAGTGGTTGCCTTATGGTGTTTTCTTATGTACCTGAAATATACTTAATTAATTTTACCATAAGTACACTGCTTCCCTCTGTGTAAAAATGGGGAGCGTTCTGTGGCCTACTATATGTATGTGTGTGTGTGTGTGTGTGTGTGTGTGAGAGAGAGAGAGAGAGAGAGAGAGAATGTTGCATGCATACACAATATGGGGGCAGGAATGGTACATAGGCCAAATGTTCAGGTTGATGTAACTAACAAGTGTTAGTACAGGACAAATTTGTCAGCTTTCTTACCAGAGATGAATTGATATTCTAAAAATAATTCTATAGTTTGGAGCAAAATTGTAAAATTAAACATGTAGGTGGCCTATTTATATACTGCTATAAAAGTATTTTTGAAGAGAAATATGCAATTAAGCTATTGCCTACATGAAATGTATATTTAAAGATTTTTTTCCTGAGGATCAGGAATATAACAAAAATGTATTTAACTACAGAATACTGTGATCATCAAACAGCACAAACTTTCATTTCATGGTGTTAATTGGTTTAATTTAATTAAACCATCATTTTATCATGTGGGAACATAAGTTATTTGGTCAAAACTTACTTATATTTGTCTTTTCTTTTTGTCTTAATATATTTCTTTCAAAGTGCTGCCAATTGAAAAGGGAAGCATTATGTTTACAAATCTAATTTTTTTTAATGTTTGCCAAAAATTTTGGTAGTATCTTTAATAAACTTGTCTTCAGCATCAACTCTGTTGTCATGTATTGCTTACTAGAATATAAGTTACAATAGAATCTGAGTTAGTGTATTATTGAATCTTACAAAAAAAGTTTAGATAATAGTGAGGCAGCACAATTGCAACTATTACAGTCTCTCAAGTTTGAGTGGAAGGTAGCAGACTTCTTAATATGCCAACTCTGAGTTTGTACCTAATCCTGCAGTGTGTTGGGTTTGCAGAACAACTCAGGAAGTGGCACACCCACACAGCCATCCAAGCACCTGGCTCTGCCCAGGGAACACCAGTGCCAGTGGAGATTTAGACAGGTATGTCAGGACATTTTCAGCACAAAATCATTTTTCATGTCTCTCTCCACTTGTGCCATTTCTTGAGGCCTCCCTTCTGGGTAAGATAAGGATTGAAAGCTACATTCCTGATATGTTTCACTGGCAAGAAAGTAACATGAGGGAAAACTTGTAGCCCATTGTTACAAAGAAGAGTTGTATTTTTTCTCCAGTGAACACCTTGTTAAGAAATTGCGATTTTCTCATCATTTATTCACAATAGAATATACAAAATATTTTCTCTTTGTGTTCTGTCAGTACCAGTACCCAGACAATGTTTGATTTGGGAATACGTTTGATCTAGGTATCCTTCCCTGATGTACAATATGCCTGTTTTAATTTTAATTTTTGATATTTAAACTGCCTAGAATTACCTGGGTGATCAAAATGCCCTACAAATTAATACACTTGATAAATGAATGTGTCTATAGGATTATGAAAGTACAGGATACCTAAATTAGTAGGATAACACTTTCTGATTATCAGATTGACAGCCTTCCTGTATCCGTATCAGTGTACTGTATCAGTGTAGAGGTGAACCTATATTGTATGACATTTGACTGAATTTTTTGTTGAACTCAATCCATATAAGAAACTCCAAATTAATGTTTTATTTAGGTTAAATTTTCCTTGTAATTGGTATTTTTTTTAGTATCTTTTGAATCTTACTGCAGTTATTGGTTTTAAGTTAGTAGTCATCATACCGAATGGTATAAAAATCTAGATTTGTAACAGTTGACTTGGGAATTTTGGCATGTCCGTATGGGCTCTTTGCACCCCTCTCAAATTAGTTCTGCCTTATATTCTTTAACCATTCTCACATTTGGATGATAGCAGATTTACTATTGGCTCAGCTTCACAGTATTGGAAAAAGTGGTAATTCCTTTTGCAAATATGTTGTCCTTAATATTTATGGATAATCTTGTTTTCTCATTGGTGGGTATATTTTTCTCATCCCAACTGTTGGCTTTTCTTGAAGCATTGATCCCATTAAAGGGAAAACATAGCATAACATTTTCACAATCATAGCAACTCTTTTGATTGGTCACACAGTCATCCTGATATTTACACTGGATTTGGCATTTTTATCCTCTTACTGAGTCCTTTCCAAAGACCTAAAATAGGCAAATATTGTTTGATAGTGTTATCATCACAAAATGTAAACTGTTACAAGTAAAGCTGCCTTTTGCAATTGATTGATGGTAATTTTGTCACTATTCTTGTGACCAAGCAAATGTACACCACCTGCATATTCCACTTTAGCTTAATGTATTTGAATAATTTTGATTACAGAGATCCTTGCAACTGTTCCTGTAAGCCCTATAGCCCAGGTGATGGAAACAGGTAACATTCACAAATGGCTGAACTTTCCCTTAAAGTGTCACCATACATTAAAAAAAAAATTAATTTGTTTTGTTATGAATCTAATTTTTATAATTTTATCTATTGGTTATTATTTTTTCAGTTCTTTTTACTATGAATATATAGCTATATTTGCCATGAATCTATTAATTCAGCACTGAGTGAGTGAGTGAATTAATTAATAAATGCACGGATACTGCTACACAATATATATAAAAAACTTGGAAAGTAATACAAAGTCAGAAAGCCACAGCAAAAGGACTGCCCAAAGAACTACCCCCACTGTTATGACCCAGGGCAGGGCACATAAGCAACACTGGCGATATGAAGGATGGAATCCCCTTTTATTGAACCAACCTTCCCCCAAATCCCCACAGCTCACTGTAAGCCCAAGAGCAAGGGGAACAGGGGTGTCAAACTCATAGCCCGCAGGCCAGATGCATCACATGCTGCCCAGGCCCACTCCCAATTTAGGAAAGGGAAAAGTCTCGATATGTCACATGATGACACTGTGACATGAGTTTGACACCCCTGCTCTAACATATACACCCACCTCAAACTGTTCATCAAAGTGATGGGGCCATGACACCCACTGAAACAGTGCTTTATACACAGAGTCCTAAAATGCCCCTCTAGACACTTCCAGAGCAGTATACAAAATAGCTTGAGCCAATGGACCCCGAATTGAAAATGACAATTGTGCAGCAATTGATTATACATTTACTTGGAACATGCTATTTTATTTCATTTATGCTTTCATTTGCATAAATGACCAGATCTCAGGTTTTTTAACAGTGGTATATAATAAGACTGTACAATGTTTTGATTTAATTTAGCTGAGGTATTTTAAAAGACATACTGTATACGCAGTCATTGAGGCTGCTAAGTTTGCTTCTAGGATTGCATTGCTTGCTATTGAAACCTCCCTACCACAGCTGCAATTGTTGAGAAAAAAAGCAGAGTGCTTTCATGACTTGCTGACACAAGCCATGTTTGTTCACCTGCACTTTCAAAATATATCATCCAAATGAAATCTAAAGCATTGTACAGTCCTAGTAGTGATACAGGATGGAGAACATGATTGATTACTTGCTCTTTACTCATCAGATAATGTTACCTTTGTCTCCTGCTATTTCCATCTCAGGTCCCCAAGTCCTAAATGTTGCATGTACAAATTGTGATGCTTCATGTATACTGTTATGTTAATCCTATGAAACTATGTCTGCTTCAGAATGAAAATATACTGGGTACTTACCATATGGGAAAGATCAATAATTTAATTACTCATTTTAGTGATTTATGAGGAAGAATTTTAAAACTCCAGTTGAATTGGCACTTCTAATTCATTTATACAATCAGTTTTGATTACAGTGGAAATGATGTATCTTATTACAAAAGAAAGCAAAAAAATCATCATAAGGTAACTTTCCTGTGTTGTCCCTGTCAGCTAGATTCCTTTTCCAGACAACTCAGCAGAACAGAAAACCACATTATGAAATCAGTGAAAAGGTACATCACATTGTTCACATTGTTTAACTCATTTTATTCAAAAGCAAAGCTTTATTCTATGGAGATTGGTTTTTTCTCTTCTGCCTTAGTCATATCACAACTAGAATATTACATCCACATCTAGGCACTGTATTTTAGAAAGGATATTGACAAACTGGAGCATCTCCAGAGTAAAGAACCAAGATAATCAGAGGTTTAGAAGAAAAGTATGAATTTAGCCTGAAGAAAAGAAGACCACAGGGAGACATAATCTGTCTCCATAAATCCAAAGGATTTTCGTGTTATAGACAGGGCAGACATTGTTCTGCATTGTTCCAGGAATTTAGAGAAGAAAAAATGGTTTTAAATTATAAGGCAGGAGCTTTTGAGGGACATCGGGAAGAGTTTCCAACCATAACAGCTATTTAACAGTGGAGCAGACTGTCTCATGAAGTGGTTGACTGCCTTGTGCTGAAAATACTTAAACTTAGACTGAGTAGCCAATGACAGAGAAGCTGTAGTGTTGCATTCTTGCCCTGGGCAGGAGATTGATCTTTCATGATCTCCTAGGATTCTTTCCAAGCTTTACATTCTAGAATTCTCTGAGCACAAGATAAGATATAATTCCTTTAGAGCAGGGCTGTCAAACTCCTGGCCTGTGGGCTGGATGTATCACATGTTGGCCATGCCCACACCTGGTTTAGCGAAGGTGGGGAAAGTCGAGATACATCACATGACCCTGCTGTGAAGACGTGAGTTTGACACCCCTGCTTTAGAGAATTGTAATCAAGAGCTATATTTATATTCCCACATAAAATATCCAAAATATTTTAGAAACAATTCTAAAGTGTTCTATATTATTACAAAGCATTATCAACGTTTTAACAAAATTCAGTGAACTTTGCAATTTAAAGCAAGGTTAAGTAGGCTTTAGGAACACACAAAAAAACCCTTAAGATAAAAGTGCCATAGAAATTGCACCAGTATTTGAATGCCTGTTACCCCATACAGCTAATAATGACCAGAACTGACTGCAGAAACAGGGCTATCCAGGAATGAAAGTCTTCTCCTGAGGAGACTATTTTATCTGAGCAGAGGACTATTCCCAACGTGCTTTTCCAAGCAATGTAACTTGAAATTTCTTTACTACCTGCCCTTTGCTCTGAATTCAGCGGCACCATTGCTTCCTTCCAATTGTGGAGGCAACAGTGTATTATGTCAGGGTGAGAGTCTTTGCACCTAGACTGAGGGACCAATGAAATTACCGTAGTTCTATTAAGATTTTTGTGGCAGCCCTCTCTCCAGCTTTGTTTCCTCTCAGAAAGGATACCTCTGGGCCTAGGAGAATGGTGAAGTCAATAGCCAAGTAAAGGTCTTAACTGGACCTACCTAAACTACTTTGCTAATATAGGTAGTCCTCAACTTATGACCACAATTGAGCCCAAAATTTATGTTGTAAGTGAGAAATTTGTTAAGCGATTGCGCCATTTTATGACTTTTCTTTCCACATATGATCCTGGGAGACTGCAACCCTCATAAATATGAGTCAATTGCCAAGCCTACTTCCCTTAATTAATCTTCTCAAACAAAATTAATTAATCTTCTTTACAACAAAATCAGAGAAAGGAACACAAGAAATCCGACATATTCAGGGATGTTATGCCAGGAGTCATAGATTGCTGCTTAGGCAATGGTGATATATTGTGACTAGAAGTTATCTATTGCAAGGTGATATTAAAATGTTGCAGCAGTGATGCTGCCTGTAATGAATTGCACAAATTTTTAGTCTTAGCATTTTGAATACTCACAGCACAACGTGGAAAGTGAACATTAAAACATGTTCCCATATTTCATGGAAGTAAGGAAGAACTGCCTTATTCAGAGCAAAAGTCAAATAAAAAGATTGGCCAAATTACAGTGTTTGGAAAAGCACAGGGCTCTTTTCTTCAGGGGATTAAAAAAAGTCAAATCAATTTAAATTGTGCGTTCAGATTGCTGACCCAATAATCTCTCTGCAGAGAATATGCACAAACAAACAATCAGACACACTTGCAGAATTATCTGATTAAAAAGGCACTGGTAGAATTTTGCTACGAAGAATTCCAGTCAAAGCTGGAAGATACTTAAAAAAAAAAAATTGAAAACATGTTTGAAACTCAAGGTGCATTTTATATTGTTTGTAGCATTAACTGATTGTCTGATATGATTTTTAGACACTCACACTCATCAGTTTTTTAGGAATAACATGGTACAAATAACATGTTAATAAATACCATTTTAAAAAATGCCACGTTCTTCAATATAAACTGGAATGATACAGTATGTAAAGTTTGCTTCCTTTATAAAAGTATGCAGATTTTTTTCTCCTGTAATTGCTATCCCATAATTGGATTCGTATGTTGCCTGCTTCCAATTCAGTCTTATTCACAGTAAGTTTTGCATTGATTGTGCCCATCCACAATATTAGTGTTTTGTACAATAAAGTGGAATCATACAAGGTTCTATACAACAGTATTTGTGGAGCATAAATTCCAGAGAGATTTTACCACTGTAGCAACAGTGCTGTTTCACAATCTGCTCTTTGTTCAGTGAACTTTTCCAGAACTTTCTTAATGCATATATATTTGTGTCTAGTGTGCTTTAGGCTATGCAAATCAAAGATTTCTTACTGGTGCCTGTTTAACTCTAGCATTGCCATAGAAAAAAAGTTAACAATGTTGGAAGGTACCTTGGAGGTCATCTAGTCCAACCCACTGCTCACTAGGGATTCAGACCGCCAAACTGCCAATTTTTCTGATCGGCAAGCTCAGTGTCTTAGCCACTAAGCCACCTAGCTACACTTGTCAACTGTAGAAGACTTAATTATCTTTTCATAAAGCCTGACAATCAGGTCTCTAAATAGCAAAGAACTTGGTACATACAGTACTGCTTACGGATTAATGAAGAACTGGCCTCATGCAGACAAGCCCTCTGGTCATATATAATCTCTTTTTCCACCTAAAAAATGGTTTGTTCATCTTCAAAACAGAAGGACTTTGGTACAAGAAATTGTATTCTTCTTCAAAAACAATGTTTTCTTCCATTACTCAGTGCTTTCTTGCAATATATGCTATTTCTCCCCTGAAAGCTTCAACACTGTATGAAATAGGGCAGAAGCTATTGGAGACAGTGTGGCTGGCTTGACTAGAGATCAAGCACAACTTCAGACATCTTCCTGAACTTCCTTAGTTGCATTTCACAGTCACATTAATTGCACTGTGTAATTGCATTAATTGCACTGATGTTTTCTGTTTTTCAAAATGAGCATCAGAGATGGATGTGTTGATAGAAATAAAGCAAAGGAAGGAAAATTTCAGTTTTATATGTTCCCTTTACCATTATGATGCAAAAAAATTCAATGTCTCTAATAATAGAAGCCTCTATAGCAAAGTACTAACTTGTACTAAGTGCTATTAAAATCAAGATACTGTCGATCTGCAGGATTACAGTTTAAGAGCACGCACATACATACACACAAATTGATGGAGAAAGAGACAATATATTAACTGGGACACAAGCTTTTAATTCTAACTTGTCTTAACTTAGTTTAGTTGAAACGTGGCTTAATGCCACTAACTGTGAGAAGGATTTTAGAGTCCTAATGGACAATCATTTAGACATGAGTCAACAGTGTGTGGTGGCAGCAGACAGCACCAAAAGGCAAGACAAGAAACAATGGTTGGAAACTAACCAAGGAGGGAAACAACCTACCACTAAGGAGAAATTTCCTAATGGTGAGAGCAATGAACAAATGGAATAGCTTGCCTTCAGATGTTGTGGGTGCTCCATCACTTGAGGCTTTCAAAAAGAAACTGGACAACAATTTGTCTGAAATGGTATAGGGCAGGGGTGAAATGCAGCAGGTTCTGACAGGTTCTGGAGAACCGGTAGCGGAAATTTTGAGTAGTTCGGAGAACCAGAAAATACACCTCTGGCTGGCCCCAGAGTGGGGTGGGAATGAAGATTTTGCAATATCCTCGCCCCAGGAGTGGGTAGGGAATGGGGATTTTGCAGTATCCTTCCCCTGGAATGGGGTGGAAATGGAGATTTTGACGTATCCTTCCCCTGCCACATCCACCAAGCCACATCACGCTCACCAAGCCATACCCATAGAACCAGTAGTAAAAAAAAATTGAATTTCACCACTGGTATAGGGTTTGCTGCTCAAGCAGGCGGAGAGACTAGAAGACTTACGAGGTCTCTTCCAACTCTTATTATTCTATGTTCTAACTGGGGAAGCAATTGGGATACTATATCAAATCCTCACCCTCTCCTTTCCTCCCTCCATTCTCCTAACTTCACCCTGGTTTTCAACACTGAGGAGCTGAAGAGAAAGACTCTATGGACACTCAGCTGAAAATAATTGTAATCCATGTAATTAGTTATGCAGGGAATGCATTCAATTATATAAATAACCATTAATAATCAAAAGTGCTATAGTCCAGATCAGGCTTAATTTTGCTATCATAATTCTTCCTAATAACAGGCCCATATATAGCTAATAACTGAATAAATAATGAAGGAGCATTAGTCTGGTTTCTTCATTTAAGACCAACTGCCCAAAGTAGGGCAGCAACTTGCCAGTCTTGCCAGGCACACAGCCCTCAGGCAGAGAAGAAATGGTTCCATGCTGCGCAGCTGAAGGGTAAGGTATGCCCATTGGCCCACATTGTAGTGTCATCAATTCGTGGGCCCAGAGCTGTTTCTTCTCAGTTTAAGGGCCTGGCAAGATTAACAAACTGCTGCCCTACTTTCCTGTTGCTGTGTGTGGAAGTAAGATATTTTCAATTGCTCTGAGCACCAAGTGAGGCAGTGCTCTCTTTTCCTTCTCTCCTTCTCTCTTTCATTCTACCTAGTCCTCACTTCACTTCTTACACCCTCTAAAATAGGTAAGGAGCAATGCTCCATTGTGGGGGGTGGAAGGAAGTCAGTCGTCACCATGAGAGAGCCATATGGTTATCAAGTTCTCCAGAGTTTAATTTAGCTCTCTAAAGATGTATGTCTGCACTTCTGTTTCCTCTGGGTCTGCCAGGGGACAAGCTGGCAATTAAAAAAAAAAAAAAGCAAAGTTTAACTTTTCAATTTCTTTCATGTGGCTTTCTTAAAAAAAGTCTCTTTAGCCATCAGAGAATTTACGCAACATATCTCCACATCAGTGGTGGGTTGCCCCCGGTTCGGTCCGGTTCGTGCGAATAGGTAGCGGTGACGCTGTGACGTCACCGAA
>JANHFM010001830.1:43939-58475 GCA_032468115.1 Grayia smithii | reverse complement strand
CTGCCTTTCAGGTGTTTACATTACAATTCATAATAGTAGCAAAATTACAGTTATGAAGTAGCAACAAAAATAATTTTGTGGTTGGGGGTCACCACAACATGAGGAACTGTATTAAAGGGTCGCGGCATTAGGAATGTGACTTAGCACATCTAGAAGCAGCAACACACATGAATCAAATAGCAATTTTGAAAAACACACCCCTTATATATTTATAAAGGATTTTGCATGCTTCTTTTTAGAATGGGTGAAGTATTATTTATAGCAATAGCGTTAGTAATTGCATGCATCATCAACCAAAAGTACTATTCCATGGATTATAACAGACTATTTCTGGCAGAATGAAATATTCTTTATACATACAAGTCTATGATCAACTCTGAAATAACTCCGTAGGATTCTGCTTGTTCTTTGAATTAGGACAATGTGAACCAGAAAAAACTTTTAATTGATTTTTAAAGTCTTTAGTGCAACTCAAAAACCAGTAGATTAAGTGATGTCATTTTTAAGGGCTTAGCTGCCAACATACTTTAGTTATACCTAGTATAAGAGTTCTGATGTTTATTCTTCAAAAGCAAACATCCTGGTGGACTAGTGCTTAACAAAAAATGCATGTATGGGCCAATCAACATATTTTTAAAAGTACACACTATTCTGGTTGTATCGGTATTCTCCAAACCAGCCTGGGAATGTAACCTTTTGAGGACATGACTCCCCATTTGAAGCTGAGAAAACACTCCATGTTACTATGAAGTCTTTCTTCTCAATCACAAAAGTATCCCTCATAATGTTTTGACTAGACCCATCAGTGCAAGTGAAGCTTGCTGTAGCAAAACGTGCATGATACAAATACCAAATGTTGCAAGTACAGCATCCTTCCTGAAATGCAAGATCCCAACAATGGAAAAAAGAATGGTCAATTAGAGCAGAATCAGATCAAGCTTAAGGTCTTCATTAACATTACTTTTTTAACTGAGGTGGCAGTCTAATTGTTACCATTTCTACATTTAGCATTGTTATTATTAGATTATATTTTTCAATGCCTTGCAGTTTCTTACATTATCAATTTATTGAAAATGACAATAGATTAAATTTCTGTAACACCCTCCCCCCCAAAAAAAAAAAACTGTCTAAGAGGATTTTAAACTTTTTTGGGAATATTTTGAACATTTAACAAACATGCCACATTGAATTATCTTTGAAAAGACAACTTATACAAAGAGATGTTTCCAGATATTTGACTCAATAAATAGAAATTGCCTTAATTCTAAATTCGAAAAGAAAAAGTTGTCTCAAGAGCTATTGTACTAAACAGTTAATTGAAAGTTAATTCTCAATTTATGCAGGAGTGAGGCATTAAAAATCCCTGAAGCTACCTGAAAGTTGTTAGAAACAACTGTTAGTAAAAACAGTTCTAAAAGTTGTTAGTAAAAATGTTCTTTTTCCAACAACAAAGGGCTCTGCCAATAGAGATGCACATCCATTACTGAAGATCAGGTAAAGTCCATCTCTGCAGGCAAGAAATATTCAATTACAGCATCACTCCAAACAAGTGTCTCAGAAATAGTTCTGAGGGAGCTGGATTCCTTTCAATCAGGCACATCAACTCGGAATAGCCACAGATTATGCCAGGTTGGAGTAGCCATAGATTAGGCCCTCCGTTATCACTGGATTTAAAGAAAATGAAATGAAGAACTAGCATGGGAACCTACTAGCATGGGGGAAAAAATCATTTTGTGGGGAAAAAATCATTCCATCTACAGTTCCTGCTCCTATCGTGGCCAATGAAAATTACTATTTTATTCCCCCATCTCTGTTTATGACTGTTCTGTTCCAAATTAAAGAAGTTATTGGTACAGATGCAGAAGACAAAATTAACATTCTAATGAATAAACAGTAGGATCACCAACAGTGAACACAATGTTATGTTTCTAGCACTTAAGGGTCAAAGAACAATAGCATACCTGTTGCCAAATAGCAACTCAAACATTTTTTGCATTCCATACAGTTACTTGTAGTCATAAATAAGTAATATTTAACCATGAAGAATGTCACTTTGACCTTACATCCAATGGTTTAGTCTATTCTTTTAAGCAGAGTCCAGGAACACTTACCAATGATGGGCTTCTCTCTAAGAAGTTCTTTATTTTACTTCCATTCTATCAACCTTGACACATTTTTAAATATAAAATGAACCATTTTTATTAATATCTGAATGAACTTGACTATCATACAGAGAATTGCAAAAAATATTATGACTTTACTCTAAAGTCCGATATGAATGAACAAAGAGGCAATATAGCTATGAGGAGAAATTTCAATAATTTGCATCAGAAAACAGTCTCTCTTTGGCTAAATTCAACATTGTCTTTGGGAAACTTTAATTGCAATGGCAGAGAAGATATATGGGTTTCTGTTATAATATGGCTTCTATTAGAAAATTATTGAATTCCTTTTGATTGATTAGCAGTAATATATCAACTGGTTGATTATATGAGGGAACAGGCAATATATTAGCAGCCCATTGAAATTAATTTATACAAAGTTCTACAGATTTAAGCATATTTAGATATTTTGTGAGGAATCTATGCTTTCTGGTTAGGTTTAATTAATTTTAAATATTATCTTTTGATGAAACAAGTTATTTATTAATTACTCCATATAACATTTCTTTATCATCTTTATTAATGAGTTATATAAGATCCCTTTGATTCATTGCAAACAACTTTATCTCTTTTTTTTTAAATTTGCTACTACAAGATGGTTGTTGGACGTCTTCAAAAATGAGTTGGGCTAGTTCATGGAAGTCATGGGGATCAATGGCTATTAGCCATTGATGGCAATGGGACAACTCTTACTGGGAGACAAGTTGGCTTCTTTGTGCAATTGTTTGGATACTGAGGGAACAGAATATTGAACTAGAGCAAGGCTGTCAAACTCTCAGCCTAAGGGCCAGATATGTCACACACTGGCCACGCCCACGCCCGGTTTAGCGAAGTGGAAAAAAGTCCCAATATGTTACATGATGCTGCCATGATGTGAGTTTGATATCTCTGGCCTACAGGGACCAAGGGCCTAATTTGGCAAAGTATGTCTTATATTCCTAATACCTTAATGCACCAATCACTGCTGGTTTGTACTGTTATGAATAATTACAGAGCTATATTGAATGTTTCATTTAGAACTTCCAGGGAAGAAATGGAAGATAGAACATGGCTGTGCAAATATATATAGTTGCCATGACAGTGGTGAAAGAGGAATATCTTAATAAAAGAATAATTAGGGAGGCCATCGAAATTGAAATGAGGCCGCAGAATATGAATAGACGAGATGACGCCTCTTGGTTATCAAGTATTTGGAGACCTACATTGAGGGAAGCACGAGTTTTAACATCAGAAGATAGACAGAGATTCCAACATGCAACCAGTGGTGTTGTAATGCTTGCCAGAATCCTCCCCTCTCTGCAAATGATGGCTAACAATAGGGAGAGAGAGAACCGAACCAGAAGATAAACTGAGATCCCAACAAGCAATCAGTGGTGTTGTGATGCCTAACAGAATCCTTCCCTCTCTACAGAAGACAGTGATAGGGGAAAAAAAGAGTGCTGGGCCTTTAACATGCAGCCAGGCCTCAGCTAAGATAATGAAGCAGGAGAAAAAACTGCTGCCTTCCAATCAGGACACAGAGTTTCAGGCTAACCAGCATATGTCAGCAGCAGTGAATATAGAAGGGCGACAACTCCGATCTCGCAGCATACTCACAACTTCTAAGCTGAGGGTAGGGGCCCGACAATGACAAGTTAGAGAGATTGTCAAAATGTTGCCAAAAAGCCTTTAAAGTGTTGGTTAAAATTTTAGCCAAAGTTTTAAAAGACCTAACAGTTAGAACAATTAGAACAGTTAAAAACAATTTGGCTGTGAATTTTAAGGATTTTGTGCTGGGATTTTAATCAAGATTTTAAGTATTTCAACTAACAGACTTTTAATGATGCGGGAAAACACCTGAGATTTTAACTTTTTACATATGCACACCCGCAAAAACTTGAGAAGACATATATATGTATTAAACCAAAAACAAGCTTTTTGGAGTCACCACTGCAACTTTTGACAGTTTGCAGAAAGATCTGCAAATCTTAAGTATCCAAGAAATTGTTTCATGCAGTATTTTTAGAGCAAGTCTCCTTTCTACATTTAACTACAGTAAATGTAGAAAGACACTTGATTTAAAATTGGTGACAAGACAGAATCTTACCCTCTTGCTAAAGAATATCAATTTATATATCCATTTGATATGGAAAACAACATAATTTGTCTCTTTAAATAATATCAAGTTATTTAGAAAACAAGTTGTCAGTTACCTGAAAGATCTTCAAACTCTGGTTTCTGACTGAAGATTAAGTAATTAGAAGCAATAAAATGAAGCAGCCAATTTGAAAGACAATCCGAGTTATGAAACTGGAAAAAAGATTAAAAAATAAAAGAGTATTGGTACTATAGCAGGGAGTTTGAGTCAAATACAGTAATTAGAATAAATCTTTAATTTGTAGAAAGATAGTGGTGGTCTAATGGTTAAGATTACTCGGCTGTCGACTGGAATATAGGCAGTTTGATATCCAAGTACCATGTGATACTGATGGGATGATCTCCCATTCTTGACTCAGCTCCTGCCCACCTAGCAGTTTGAAAGCATACAAATGTGAGTAGATAGTTCTTGTTTTTTAAAAATGGGACTATTTGGCAGTGTTTCATATAGCACATTTGCATTTTAAGCTTCTGTTTCTCTCTACCTTTCATCAAATTAAATTAGAAAGCTTTTAAATTAAAGCTTTCTATATTTCGTACAGTTGTAATAAAATACAGAATATATAACTTTATTGCAATTCTTTTGGTTTCTTCCATTTTCAGTGTTTTCTCTGTCTGCTACTCCTAAACAGACAGACATGAAGGCATGCCATATTTCTTAGAATTCAGTAGCATGTAACTCTATTGTACTAGAAATGTAAAATATTTCAATTAAACTCAATTAAAACATGTTTAATTATTTAAATGTTTATACTTTTCAACTTTATTCAGTATGTCAAACATGCTTTTATGACCAAACTATATGCATAATACATTCGTAAAGTTACAGGATAACAGTGTATCTGCTTATATCCGATTTAAAAATAAATGCTTTATACACTTCAATTTTTTCAGATTAGCCAGAAAACGTGGTTTTGGTTGCTTGAAAATATTGAGATTTTATATCACTAACTGCCAGCATTAGCAGTTTACACAGTAAGTGTGATAGAAGAAATCATACAAGACAGTAATTTGCATGAGAAATAATGTAGCATTATGAAAAGAACTTCAAATAAATTTTTAGAATTGATGTCTTTCCACAGATCAGTTTTTTAATAAAGCAAACTGCAGTTTAATATTGAGCAATCCGCAAGCGGTATGTATTCCATTATATAAAAACAATCTTTTTTCAAACTGAATCAGCCTTTGTTAATTACAAAAAAGATACAGATAAACAATATATCAACAGGGAGTACTTACTTTTGCTTTTTGAAGCAAGCTGACCACACTCAGGCTCGTAGATGTTAATTCTCTACTAGGCATGCTCTGGAGTTGTGTAATTATATAAAGCTCACAGATGTGCTGGAGCCTTGAAACCTGGTACATCTCAGCACATATTAAAAGTGACATGGCTTGCAGAATGCTGGCTGATTAAAATATCAAACCCAGATTAAAACTGATGTAATAATTATATACCGGTTTAAACATCATATTAGTTTGTAATTCCTATACTACTGATTCAGAATTAGTTTTTTAAAACACTCTGCCACTAAATATAATCTATTGTAAGAACACTTGAGATTTGAGAAATAGACCTTCATCACATCTCTTCAATGTGGCTAATGCATGTTTAAATATGTTGCTTTCACTTATTCACACCCAAAAACATACATCAAAGTCACTTGCAAATTAATAAACATAAAGTATCATTCCTGATATAAAAACAGGTTGTATAAAAACTATTTTATTCATCATACATGCCTTTTAGCCTCCTTATGTCTATTGGAATCTGTGTGAATGAACCAAATTTAAACCCATTAATTTTATTTCAATTAATAATGATTCAAACTTTTAGAAATCTCATTTTAGAATAAACAGAATCAAGCTTTAAGAAGCACCTGTTTTTGACTACTGCTGTTAATATGTTGCTGAGATATTTTATCATCATTTAATAATAAGTATCATGTTGAAATTTATTTATATCCAAATGCAAAAATCAATATATTCACAGCTTTCTGAAAAGCCAAGACTTTCAGTCCAATAATACCTTTTGGAGTTATCACAGTATTTAATGCTATTCAAAACTAAAGCCACTACAATTTAATATTTTCATACCTGGACAACAAGAGTCTGTATATAGATACTCTAAAAAAGATAGAAATGTATCTTTGGAAATTCCATAAACTGGAACCAAAAAACTATTTGATTCAATATAGTTGCCATTAAACATAGCAGCCATTACTTCACAGCGAGCCACCAGGACTGCTTTGTGAGCTGGTACTGTAGCACCTACAAGGAAAGAGGTTGAATGAAAACAGTACCATGTGAGGCAGGCATGGTAAGAAATAACAATTATTATTATTTACAATTATTAATTAATAATTATAAATGTATCTGCTGCAAAATATTTATAAATGGCAAGATTGTTCAAGCATCAACGTTTCAAGAAAAGCATTGCATTTCAACGAGAATAAATGTTAAACTTGATTCATGATAGTATACAATTGCCTTCCCAAATATCATAGACTGCAGCTATTTTGGGACTGCACATTTCCAGCCAGCAGGTCCTATGCTATGCTGACTGGGAAATCTGGGTATTACATTTCTAAAACATCTTGAGGGGATATTTTGGATTGTTTTATTAACACTGCAATCATATACTGTAAATTTCAATGTAAGTTTATCCTAGGTAACCATATATAGGAATTCACATTTAATGGAATCTGTATCCACAATCTGTTTAGCATAAAATATTCTGATTTGTGAATCTATTCCAACTGCCTTTAATATATATGAAATTAATACCTTCTACGTGTGAATTGAATGATTCTTATTCAATTTAGTGGGATTTTTTTTTAGTAAATATACTTAAAAATAAATCATACTATGGTTGAAAATCCATTCCTAAATAATACTACTCCTGTTCAAGATTTGTACTGTATTGCAAAAACAAATTGGCTGTAGAAATGTATATTCCCATTAATTAATACATCAACAGTGCCCAACATAAATTCTACCTCTTTCTTTAAAACGAAATAAAGAATAGACTGAAAGACATTTATTTTACAGGTGCAATGGAAAGCTACAATTAAGCAGACTATTTCTTTGAAAATAAAATTGCCAAAAAGCAATTTAGAAGTTGCCAAAAAGCATTTTGACATTTGATCTACTGTTAAGAAAAAAAAAGCCCCTTTCAACAATTCCTATTTTTTAATGCATTACTCTGCAGCATTATATTCTGGCAAGGTATTTATCTATAAGCACATTCATGCATGGTATTCACTAATAACTACTTAAGTGCCATCATCACTTATTCATCAAGGACAGAACAATATTTTGCATATCATATAAAAGTACTCCCAATTATCATCTCACATATTCAGCTGAACCTTATCATTATAATGGTTTTAGAACTAATATATTGTCATGAATCCGCCCCCGGACTCGTCTCCAGATGTCAGTTCAGCGGAGGAGGGTGAATTTGAGTCTGCAGAGAAAGATGTGGAACCAAGTATTGGTCAGGATTGGGGCTCAGAGAATTCCAGCCTGATGGAGCAGCCTCAGCTGGGTCATCAGACCAGCAACAGTCTGAGGCTGAGAAAGGCAAGCCAGAGCTGCAGCAACTTGAGTAGGAGGCTCCAGGCAGGACTGGGAGCTGTTGTTGCTCATTAGCAATGAGAAGGAGGTGGAGTTCACACCTCCTCCTTATCCAAGAACATGTAGAGCAGAGAGGAGACAGGCACAATGTCAGTCAGCTAGACTATTCATGAGGAGGCAACTTTGCTTCTCATGAAGGGCTGCACTGGCATTGCCTACTTAATCCCGCCTTGAGGACTTGAGTGTTGTTGCTGGAGCAATGTGCCCAGTTTTGTGCCTTGTGTGCTTGTGCCATGAATCCTGACCTGTTTGACTCATGGACTGCTTTCCTGGTCTTTGTGTGTGCTCATTGGATTGGGTTGCCCAGTGACTCTTGCTGTACTGAGCTTGGAATTTGGACATGCGCAATGGGGGTGCTTTCTGACAACCTGTTTGGGGGAGGGGGTTGAATAAATACCTGTAGAACTCTTGCCATACATGCAGGGGGTAGAGGGGTAAAACATATATTTCTTGCCAACAATTCAGTCATAATATGCACTTTTCATTCATTTGTGTACTACATTCTGTCAGCACCACAAGGCAGAACAAAGCAGGTAATCAACTGCATAGAAAAATATCTTTATTGAGTAACAGAATATTTTAAGTCTGATTATGCTGACTCTTCCCTCATTTCTCCTCCCTACTTCCTATACTCCAGTGAACCAGGGAGGTGTCTGCTTGAATCACTTTTTATCATGTTTCTCCAGGCTTAAAAATGTTTCACACTCATTTGCCTAGATAGCAGTTCTTGCCTATTTCTGTCAAGATCATCTTCCTTGCTCTTTACACATTCTTAAGATATATCAAAAGAGGGACTCCTTTTTAATTTCTTTAAAGAGGAATTTCTTTAACATACAAATTAATAATTGTTTTCATTGTTTTTGTGAACTATGGCACTCTGGTTCATATCACTATATTTCTCTTTTGAATTTTGAAACAAGCAATGACACCCATTGTTCCTCCACAAAATGGCCAAAGATTAACATTTAAAAGCAAGCTGTCTAAATTGCCAACTTATGTTGCTGCATTTCAGTTTAGGTTATGGATTCTTTTCATAATAAAGGGATATCTAGAAAATAATTCCTTTGGACACATATCCAGTTTCCTTGACAAGGGGTGTTTGGTTTTGTTTGGTTTGTTTTATTTTTGCATTGCTTTCTTCCCAGGATTGAAAGAGACTGACTTGCTCAAGATCGCCCAGTTGGTCCTCTAGTGAAAGGAAAGGATTATTTTCTCATTTTATGTTAACATTGTTTCATAATTAAGTCAAGAGAATGTTGCTTTAAAGGTTCATTAACATTATTTTGAATTATTTAAAGAAAATATGAAAAAAAACAATGATACTTTATACCATACCTTGTATTTTGAACATGACATCAGCTAACACTGTTGTATTAAAGAAAAGTCTGAGAGAGCTGTTACATAACTGTAGCGGTCTTTTTGACAAATAAGTTCTATAATTTTGTGAACCATTAACCTGAAGAATGAAAAGATACATAGAGTTTTTTAACTTAAGCTTTTAAAACAAATTCTACCTATGCTACTGCTATTATACCAAATGAAATCAAATATATCCTTGGTCCTTCCACTTCACCGTTTTATAAATATCAGCTCTATAGCACTTGATCTCTAGAACTTCCTTAATAACTTTTCTACTATCATATTTTTATCTGTAAACCATGGGAGGTAAAACCTCAGCAGACAATTATGATACAATATCTATTGCAAGAATCAACCTTCCAAGAAAGAGTGCTATAGGTAGAATCTTACCAGGCAAGATGTTTGTACATATTCCTAAATAAAAATCAAGGGAATTGGAAATCTAACTTCATAAAAAGGTGTCCCTGAAAACAATGATTAAATGCTGGACTCTTAGCACACATAGAGGCTAATGGAACAGACTCAATGAAGCCTATGAATTCAAAGGAACGCTGCCAACAACATGAGCAAAAAGCTGGGAAGGGGGAGGGAATGTAATACAAAAGGGGGGGAATGTAATACAAAAAGGCATGAATTGAAGTGATGAAATTTACAAGCAGGCTTGAGACCAATTGGTGAAGGGTATAATTAATGCTGAGAAATACAAAGGCAAGAGAAGAAAAATATG
Organism: Grayia smithii; assembly: GCA_032468115.1. NCBI lineage: Eukaryota > Metazoa > Chordata > Lepidosauria > Squamata > Grayiidae > Grayia > Grayia smithii. The sequence goes on along the minus strand of JANHFM010001830.1, from coordinate 48,455 downwards.
TAAATCATTACTAACATTAGGAAGCTTTAGTACACCACAAAGAAGCAGAACCCAAGTCCTAAAAAGATAACAAAAGGGAACTTGTAGGAAGGCAGTTTTGAGAAAAGTCTTTACTATAATACAGGGGTGGGTTCTACTTACCTTTACTACCGGTTCTCTTCCTAAAGCGCGATACCGCGCATGCACGCTAACTTTTTTTAAAGGAAAAACCGCGAAACTACTTTTGGGGGTTTTACCTGAAAAACATATGTTCGGGCGCGCGGGTGGGCCTGGGTTCAGGACGCGGAGAATCAGTTCGGTGACATCATAACGTCACCGCTACCGGATCACGCGAACTGGACTGAACCAGGAGCAACCCACCACTGCTATAGTAGTATTATTTCTATAAAGTGTAGTTATTCTTCCAAAAACCTATATCCCTTGGAATGAATGAAATTGCAAAAGCTCTATGGATCTATACTTCTATTTCCAGTATTCAGTAAACAGAATAAATAATCCTTCCTTATCAAGCAAATACTTCTTCCCATTAAAAACTACCTGTTTACCATTATCTATGCAAATCTGAAAACTTTTAATTTGCTTTTAAGAATCTTGACAGTGCTTTCTTATTAAAAATATTACCGTATTTTTTGGAGTATAAGACGCACCTTTTTCATCCCTAAAAGGGAGTGAAAAGTCAGGTGCGTCTTATACATCGAATGTAGCCTCACCTGGTCCCCACCCTTTGGCCTCAATTTACCTCCTTAGAACAAGCAGAAACAGCCGGTTTAGCTTCCAGAGTTGGATTGGCCTAATTAGCATGTTAATTGTCCTGACCGTCAGCTGTTCCAGGTTGTAGCAATTACCATTGCTTGTTTCGTGGGCATTTGCTGCTTGCAGAAAGGAAATAAAATGCTGGGAGTTTTTTTTTTTTTGTGCTAATCTTCAAGCTATGCTGAAAATGAAAATGAAAGTAAAGGCTGGCTGCTGCAACGAGGGAGGCAGGAGCATATTTCTTTTTCAGCAAAAAAAACTCCTCCAGGAAGAAGCTTCAGAAAAGGAATCTCCAAACAGAGCTTCAGAATAAAACCCTCAGAGATTTTTTTTTTTCTGAAGCTCTGTTTGGGAGGCTTTTAGAGGCAGAATTTTTTTTTTTTCTGAAACTGAGTTTCAGAAGTTTCAGAGACAGGGGGAAAAAAAAGCAAGGCACAGAGCTCAGAACCATGGAACGTACTGCTAAAATTCACCTCTGGGAACAGCTGATTGGGGGTATTCCAGGAGGCAGACCTACCCCCAGTCAGCTTTTTTCTTACTTTCTTCCCCAAAACTACGGTGCGTTTTATACTCCGAAAAATACGGGTATTTCTCTATAATTTCAACCTGTTGGTTCTGGTACTTGCTGTACTTCTTAGAAAGAGTGCAGAAAAAAGCAACAGAGATGATTAGGGAACTGGAGGTTAAAACTTATGAAGAAGAGTTACAGGAATTTAATGAAAAAAAGGACTAGGGCTGACATGAAAGCAGTGTTCCAATATCTAAGGGATTGCTACAGAGAAGACGGGGTCAACCTATTCTCCACAGCATCTGAAGGCAAATGAAGAAGCAATTGACGGAAACTAATCAAGGAGAGAACCAACCTAGAAATAAAGAGAAATTCCCTGACAGTTAGAACAATTAATCAGTGGAATGGTTTGTCTTCAGAAGCTGTGGGTGCTCCAACAGTAGAGGTTGTTAAGAAGAGATTGGACAATTATTTGTCTGAAATGGGTATATAGTATATAGTCTCTTGCTTGAGCAGGGTTTGGACTAGAACACATCCAAGATCTCTTCCAATTCTGTTATTCTTTGTCTCAGACTGCTCCTTCATTCTTCTCTTCTGCTGCCTAAGCTTATTTTTAAAAGTTTTCAGTTGTAGAATTCGGTTTCCAATCTCCTTACTATTTTTGTAGCTTTACTTTACTTTTTCATAGGGCTCAGAGCTGGGCATAGTGTTCCAAGTCAGACTGACCAAGCCAGAATAGAATGGGACAGTTACTGACCATTATGTATTTTTCTACACTCTGATTATCCTGAGTTCTAGCTCCATCACTCACTCAGCACATCAGTAGTCAATTAGATCTTTGTTTTTATTCTGAGAGAACACAAATCAACACTATGAGGTGACGTTCTTGTTCTTAACACATCTCACTACCAGTCCCATTGTATTTTCGTTATAACAGACCTACAGCTTATTTTCCTTTTCCTTTTGCTTCTGATTACCCCCTTCCCCCTTGTGTTCTTTTGGACATTTGCCATAAGGCTCAGCACATTCTGTGCTACAGCCTTCTTGTTTCAATCCCTGGCAATTGCATTGGATTGTACACATTTTCTTCCATTTTTCTATATGTGTTCCTTTTTTTCTCTTCTTTTTAAGCATTTCAGAAAGCTGTAGGCCTCTTCCATGTCTTCCATTTTTTCTTTCATCTGTTCCTACTGTTATGGGCAAGTGCACCTTCGGTATTTTGCAGAATTTCCCAGATACGTTTCTCCTTCAGGATTTCATATGATTAAATCTCTCAAACCTATATCAGCAGTGTATGACCGAAAAAGCTAGATTGATACACAGATCTCACTGATTAAACTTAATACCAAGAAAAAGAGATTAGGATGCAGAGTCTTGGATACTAGTAAGTAGACTTTACTTACCCCAGGCTTTATTAAGTAATAAGTAAATTACTGTGAGACGGATGCAGTGGCTCAGTGGCTAAGCTTGTAGATCGAAAGGTCGGCAGTTCAGCGGTTCAAATCCCTAGTGCTGCGTAATGGGGTGAGCTCCCGATACTTGTCCCAGTTTCTGCTAACCTAGCAGTTCAAAAGCATGGAAAAATGCAAATAGAGAAATAGGGACCATCTTTGGTGAGAAGGTAACAGTGTTCCGTGCACTTTTGGTGTTTAGTCATGCCGGCCACATGACCACGGAAACATCTTCAGACAGTGCTGGCTCTTTGGCTTTGAAATGGAGATGAGCACCACCCCTAGAGTTGGGAACAACTAGCACATATGTGCGAGGGTAACCTTTACCTTTAAATTACTGTGAACTGTTTGATGTTTCTATCACCTCTGTAATAGATAGACTAAACTAAAAGATAAGGCTTGTACTTGTACTTGCCTGGTTAAGTTTTGAAAAATAATTTTCCTCTTTCCCAGACTCCCCTGACCTACCTACTAACCTACTTTCTCTCTTATTTCATTGAAGTCTAACTTTGAAATAATATTCAGTATATTATAATTTCAAGATTAGTATGGTCAAGGGTAGATGATTCCCAAACTTTTAGTAATCTTTGCTTCTTCAATCTGTCCTCCCTCTTGGAAAGACTCAAGTCTGGGGTAGTAGATTAGGTCCAGGATAGTTCCCTCTGCCAGCTTTCGACAAATGAAATTATTAGAGAATTAAGAAAGGGAAAGAATTTGTGAGAGCTCAGAGTTGTAGATATCAGGACAGTTGGCATCTCCCATCATTGAAATCATATCCCTCCTCCCTTTTTTTTAAAGGTTTGTGATATGGCACTGAAAAACCTTATATCTTCTGCTTGTTCAGGTGCCCTATAAATGGCTCCAGCAATAATATCATTTTTGTTTTACTCTCCTTTGATTTTTACCCATATGCTTTCAGGATTTCTGCAGCCTAATTTGTGACGTTTTTGCACAGGCATATTCCTTTTTTACCTACAGCAAAAAAATTCTCTTGAATTTGTTTCTTTTGAATAAATTGTAGCCTTATAGGACTATGTTGCAATTGAGTTTGTCATCCCACCAAGTTTCAAGGATGCCTAAGGCAGCATATTTGTCCACTTTGGTTAGGATTTCATATTTTTCCTGTTTGTTTCCCATATTCCTTCACCATTGTAGTTTCTTGACAATCTCTAAGTATCTCCTCTGGACTTATGCTTCCTCTTTTGTTTCTTGGGCTGTTGTCCTTGGCATTATAATTGGATTTTTGATGTCTTCCTACTTTTGATCTAGTTTAATATCCTCCAGATAGGATTTGATGACATTCTTTCTAACCTTCTTGATGTGTAGCTTGTTTCTTTTTTTCCCTAAAAGTTCTAATGTTGGTAGTACAGTAGTGGCCAAAATTGTGTAAACCTTTTGGGAAAAGTATATTTTCTAAAAGTAGCTAACAACGCCACTTTTTTTTGCAGTGGTACCATAAAATTATATATCAATGGAAAGATAATTTAATCAAGATGTAATGCAATAACTTTTATGAAGGATTTGTTATTAGAATAGCAGTTACAGTATAGAGAAGAAAAGTAAAACACGTAGAAAAAATGAGATATACAAAAATTATCACCATAAAAAAAAAATAAGATATACAAAAATTATCACATCAGTTAATACTTAGATGGGTAACATTTAGCATGAATTACGGCCTTACAATGTCTTCCCATGGAATAAACCAAGTCTTTTAGTCCTGCAGTTGTTATAATGTGAAACCAAGATTGAATGATTGCTTCTATTAACTGGGTTTTATTGCTGGGTCGCTTCTGACTAACAA
>JANHFM010001830.1:24226-39317 GCA_032468115.1 Grayia smithii | reverse complement strand
TGGCTCTGAGTGACATCACATTGGTCACGCCCACTCAGTCACAGGAACCCCCCCACCAAGCCATGCCCACAGAGCCGGTAGGGAAAAGTTTTAGATTTCACCCCTGAAGATTTCCTAAATACTCTGGATATAAATAGCTTCCAATCCTGCTTAAAAACTGTTTAATTCTCACTAAAACCATCAGAAAGTAATCTAACGTGATTATATATTTGTAACAAAAATGCAGCTGACTGTAGAGTACTATAAGTGTTAGAAACTACTTTTTTATAGTGTAAACGTCCTGCTTCCTGGAACATTTTCTGTGAAATCACATAAATGCCCATCTAGAATTGCCACTGAGAGAGCAAGAGACAAACAGCAAATGATCACAGTTAACCTGAGATGACAGTCCGTGCTGCCTTTCATTGCAACAGGAAGGCAGAATGACATATTGTATGGTATAAGGTCTACATTTTCTTCCAGATTTAATAACAATTTTTAAGACCACCTTAATAAAATAGTAAAAGCTCATCATAACATAATAAGAAATTTCTATAATTAGATATAAAAGATATATAAAAATTTTGTATGAGTTAATAATCCAAAGTCACATTTGTCATGAAGGCTTTTTTAGTATTGATTTAGTGTTGTGGCAGAACTAGGAAAAATTCGGGTAACTATTGTGATTTGTAAGGAAAGATAACACCAAAATTAGTGCAAGTGAGGCATTAACATGCTTATCCTCAGAGTACAAGTTTTTACAAATAATATTTACTACTTCACAGAATTTTTGTGTGAGATATAAATGTATTGTTATATGACATTATAAATGAGATATGTCTTTAAAAAGTGGCAATTAAAAACCAATTCATTTTTATTTTACCATCACTTAGAAATGTTACAATTATTTTTTTATAGATGAGATACCATGTGTTTACAGAAAAATATAATTAGCACACTTTATAAGTGATGATCCCTCATACTTAAAAAAAATAGTTTGAGGAATATATCTAAAATAACTTTCCTTATTATTCTAGCTTATTGCTTATCCTGTTTTTGATGTGAAAAACTTCATACCCATTGAAGCCCCTTTTTAAAGTAGCTGAATTAACAAAGTTGGTGGCATAGTGGTTTGAATGCAGTACTGCAGGCAAACTCTGCCCCCAATCTGGAGTTCAATCCTGATCAGCTCAAGGTTGACTCAACTTTCTATCCTTCCAAGGTTGGTAAAATGGGAACCCAAATTGTTGAGGGCAGTATGCTGACATTGTAAACTGCTCAGGGAGTGCTGTATAGCACTATGGAGAAGTATATAAGTCTAAATGATATTGCTATTGTTATAATGACTTACATTTGAAAACATTTTAATTAGAGAAAATCAACTTACTTCCAAATTAAGATTGGTGAATCTACTAGTAGCAGTGCATATTATTTCTCAGAATGCACACGCGTTCCCGTTGCGAACCGTTACTAAAGGTTAAGTGGAACCCACCCCTGGCTAGAATGCCTACACTGATTTCTGTCAGATGACTATCACTCCCGCTTTCTATAAGATACTGCAGCAAACTGAAAAAAATATTAATCATATTTCCGTTACACAATTTATAGTTATAAAAATAGTTTGGACTACATATACCGAGGTAATAAAATTTTAAATCAGTTCTCCCCAAATTATCAACCTTCTGAGGTAGTAGGATTGCACTTTTCAGCAAAAATGTTGTCTGAGAATTGAAAGTTTCAATCCAAATTTATCTGGAGGAGGTCAATTTGCAGAAGACTGACTTGCATGGGCTTTGACTTTGTGTCACATAGTTTCACAATTGTTCCCACTAACATCTGATCTGAATTTTGCAAACTCAAAAGAAAAAAAGTCAAAGACTGCATCCTAACATATTATACTTACCACCCCACCAAAATATTTTCCTATGTAAAAATCATTGAGGCTATGCAGTTCCAAGTAAGTGGCTCCTAGTTCTTTAGCAAGTTGAATTCCTTCAGAAGCTGTAACACAGCTACCTCTGTCTGAGATACACAAAGGACAAGTGCAGGGGACTTCTGTGAAAACAAACAATTCATGCAAAATAGTTTAAATACACTGGTTCTTATTCAATTATTCTAAATTCTATCATGTCAGTTATGCATTAAACCATGGAGTATTATACCTCTAAGGACCAGACTTGGACAAGAATTATACAATTATTTTAACTTGAAATGTTACTATTAGATATTATTTTTCTCTATATATCTTTAAAATTCTTCATGCTACTTAGATATATCTGAAAAACAATTGCATCAAAGTTTTCTATAATGCTGAACTGCTTCCCACCTGAATACAAATATGATTTATTGTATCTTTAAAATTCTTCATGCTACTTAGATATATCTGAAAAACAATTGCATCAAAGTTTTCTATAATGCTGAATTGCTTCCCACCTGAATACAAATATGATTTATTGTACCAAAATTACTCTTCTTGTACTGTAGGGGAAAAAAACTTTTTTTGGTAAGTGACTGAAATCTCATTCCTTGGTCTCCTTTTTGGATTTCTTCAAGCTGAATATAATAATCACTTGTATTTGGCAACAATTTTAAAAAATAAACAATTAATGTGAAACGATCATGGCTATTATTTAACTATATATTGTTATAACAAATTAAGTCTATTTTAAGAAATATATTTAGAATGTGCTAAATAAAATTTCACTTCTACAACAGTTTTTGTTTTCTTTCCCAGAGCCTTCTGTAATTCCCCAAACTGGGTTTGAAAAGTTTGTGGATTTTTTGGAATAATGTGGGATGGAGCACTTAAGCTTCTCAAAAGTTCACAGAGAGTCGTATTGCTGAAACAGAATATTTGTAGCTCAGGATTGAAATGAGGGGGCCTCGGTGTCCTCTGACTTTGGTTGTTTCCTTGCAGATGTTTCATTAATCTAACTAGGGCTGAAATGAGGAATTCTTCGTATTCTCCAACTCAGTTGTTTTCAAACTAGATCAGGGATCTCCAACCTTGGCAACTTTAAGCCTAGTGGACTTCAACTCCCAGAGTTCCCCAGCCAGCTTTGCTGGGACTTGAAATCCACCAGGCTTAAAGTTGCCAAGGTTGGAGACCCCTGAACTAGATAACATCGTCAGTTGCCAGTAAGGAGTGAGACAACTCCTTGGTAGCACAGATGATGTTAGCTAGTTTGGTAATGAAACGTACAAGAAAACAACCAAATCCAGCACCAATGACCCTTCAGTCATGTTCTTTTAAGGTTCCAACCACAAAGTCACAATATAAAAAAAAAAACCCAAGGAAGACAGATATTAAAACCAAATAAGTATCTATTTATTATCTTTTCCCAAGGGATTATTTTCAGATTATTAAAAACTGATCTTTGAGAAAGAGTGAAAAAAAAATGAGGCATCTTTGAATTATAATTCAGGAGAAACATACTGATAAACCGCGAGAAAGAAGTAATCAATCCCAGACCAAATGCTATAAAGACTGTTCTCTTGAGTTCATAAGCAATAAGTAGAAACCACATACTTTAACATGTGATGTGAGTGGATAATTGCTCAAAAAAATTATTATGCTTGGCAAGGCTAACATAAGGAGAAGGAAGAGATAGCCCAAAAGGTTTATGGATGGGATTTAAAAAATTATGTCTTTGGAAGTTATTACTAGATACAAGTCAAGATAGTGAGCATTTATCCATTAAGCTACTTGATGGCACAAGATATTTGAATCTTGCTTTTAGCTGGTTCTCTCCCCACTCTTCAATTGGCTGAAGGAACACAAAGGCTATAGGAAGTCCTGGAAATCTGACTCAATGAGACTTTGTGTATGAAAACACTTTATTGCTTACACAAGGTTCTTTCTAGATCCAAGCCTACAAATATGATCCTATGAATGGGGCTTCCCTTGAAGAATATCTAGAAGTTTCAACTAATGCAAAATGCAGTGGTTCACGCAGTTGTGTATGTTATTAGAAAAGTATACTCTTATGCTCTGTACATTGGTTGCCAGTTTGCTTCCAGTCCAATTCACAATGTTGGTTTTAAAGCCCTTCATGGCAGGGTTTGGGTTATCTGATGACTTGCCTCTTCAAATTTATACCTGCCCAACCTATCGGGTCTGAGAGAAGGCATACTGCAGGTTCCATCCACAAAGGACTTACACTTGGTGAGCCTTCTCTACTATGGCACCTTTGTCAATTGGACTGGGGTCTCAGGAAACCAGTGAAATCTTATGATAGCTCTATCACTGTGGGTGATTCACTTTCTCCTATGCAGTGTGTTTTTTAATTATGAGTGTTTTATATTTTAAATAATGATTGTTTTAATGTATTTGTTTTAACTAATTATTGTACATATCCCAGAATCATTCTTGTGAGATAAGCAGCCATATAAATGAGATAGACAGATGATAGATAGATAGACAGACAGACTTTTCAGAAGTAAACCCTTCTTGTTCAATTAAATTCACTCTCAAACAGGATTATAACCTAAAAAATAACAAAATTAAAATACCTATGTATCAATACGTGCAATATATATTCGACTGCTTTATTATTAATATTGACCGTTCTTGCTTCTTTTATTAAAAAAAACAATTCATTTTACTGAAAGATTATCTGTATCACACAGAAATAAGCATCCTTTTTCATTTAAATTTTCAGCTAATGAAAACTTTCAAATATAAATTATAGTCCTAAGTGAATAGGCAATCGAACACAATAAGGTGAATTCGGAACTGAAAGCTGTCATTCAGCAAAGGTATTGTGGTTAATATAATATTACAAGAGTATTCAATATTTATTGCTGGGCTGTCAATAAGCTTTGCAGACTGAATAATCAATCTCTGGAAAAAGAATATTCTTACAAGTGAACAAGCAAATATTCATGTGTGTGTTGGTGTGTATGTATATCCATAAAATTACTAAGACAAGATTAACTTAAATGCTTTTTAAAATGTATAATTGTACACACCTCTTCACAGTACACTCAAAATTATCTCTGTATCCACTGATTTTAATAAACTGCAAATGAATTCCACTTGATAATCCTTCAAACAAAAGGAAAGAATTCTCATCTATTAACAGAGGTAAATCACATTATAAATAACTAATTGTTTCAATCATCTTATCAACCATTCTAAATAAATTATGTCCATGAAAAACGACAGCAACACAATGTAAATAATATTTATAGTTACAGTAGAACAGATGACCAAATCGGGTTCCAACCAAAAAATTCACAATTTTTTTTTTCCATGGATGATTTCCCCTTCCACGCCATTTTTTTTGTAAGCACCAAATTTCCAAAATTAGGTTCAGGTCACAACCAAATGGTTTTGCGACCAAAATTGTAGAACAAATTATGATCATGACCAGAGGTTCTACTGTATCTCTTTAAATACACCTGTTAGTACATCCACATTGTTATTCTTCACAAGTACTAGTGATACCAAGAATAATGATTAAGATTTACTTCATAGTAAATTTTCATTCTAAATCAGACATTAAATAAGTGAACTTTTTATTTTTAATGCACTCTGGTACTGTTTGCTATTTTTTTTTGCGCTGTCAGTGCAACTTCATCACAGTGCAAAGCTGTTTTTTCTTCCAAATCTGAAAGCTTTTTATTTTTTTTCTCCCGCACCTAAAATTGCTCTGCAAAACATAGAAGCCAAATTTAAGAATCCATGTGTTGTAAGGCTAAACTGTTCTAGCCAAAATATATAGCAATATAATAAAAAAGCGTGCCTTGCATATGATTTTGAAACAAAAGAACTTTTGGAGAAATGTTTCTACTTGAAATTTTAAATCCCAAATTACAAAATTGGAGTGTACTATTTAAGCAGTCAAATCCAGTCCTGTAATCCGTTGAAAACACCCCAAGCAGGGGTGAGTTCTACTTACCTTTCCTACCAGTTCTAAAGGTGCACGTGCTTTGCGTGTGGTGGGGGTGCATGGCACGTGCGTCCGGCGCAAGCACGCGCTTCATGTGCACACGTGCCAGACAGGCGCATGCGCAGCTTTTTTTGACCAAAAAAGTCAAAAAAGGTTTCCTGCACATGCACGCAAGCATGCTCTGTGCACGGAACAGTAAGTGCAGGCGCGCGGGGGAGGGGGCGGTGGTCCGGGAAGTGCAGAACCAGTTTGGTGACATCACAGCGTCACCGCTACCTATTCGCGCGAACCGGACCGAACCGGGGGCAACCCACCACTGACCCCAAGCAATTAGTTAACTAGCCTCCACTAACACACACAACAAAGGGAAGACTACCACTTATCTGAGGAATTGGTTCTACTGTTAAATTGTTCTTCTCACTGTTAGAAAACTTTTTCTAATCAAGTCAGAATGTATATTTCTGCCCTGAATTGTTCTTTCTGACACCATTACATATATTTGGAGATTGTATCCTCCCTATCATAATTTTTAAGACTAAGACCAGCTCCTTAGAACTGTCTTCATACCATAGTACTTTATAGTCCCTTGATTATCCTCAATATCATTCTCTTAACTTGTCACAATTTCTCTGAATTCTTCTTCTAAGTGCAGCATTCAAAACTGAGAGCAATATGAGGTAGGTCTGACTAAAGCAAAATAAAATGGAAATATTGCATTATTTGGGCTTTATACTTCTGCTGATGCAGTCTAAAATTGCACTTATTTTCTTTGCATCTACATTACACCGCTTTCTCATAAATACAGTACATACATGCCTCATGCTCTACTGAACATTTGACATTTCCTTCCTAAGAACTTTGTACTGAAGTTCATTTTGTTACTACCAGCCTAGTTTTCTAATGTACTTTGATCACTTTCAATGTTGTTGCTTGTTTTAACTATCCTAGCTAATTTTGTGGCATCTATAAATCTGATAGGAATTCCTTCCATCTCTTAAACTAAATTACTTAGAAAAATATTGACGATACCAGACCTAGGATTGATCCATACAGCATCTGCTCAATATCTCCCTTCAGTATTCAGTTGTAGCACCAATGAGCATTCTCTGAGTACAATTTTGAACCAAATGTATACCCATATGTAACTACATTGCTAAATAGCTTGTTTTGAATTACTCCGTTGAAAATCAAGATACATAATGACTATAGCATTTCAATAATCTATTAAAAAAATTACCTGATCAAAAATGAGATAAGATTAAGTCTGTCATTCCAGCACCCCCATGGTCATATGATCCCAATCTAGGTGCTTGGCAACCAGTTGATACATCCAGTTGTAGCACCCTGAAACCACATGATTATCATTTGCAACCTTCCTTGCCAGCTTCCCCAGAAAGTCAATAGGGAAAACAGCAGAAATGGCCACAAGTTGCTGGGGTAAATCTTCCCCACCCACATGCTGTCGTCCCATCCCCCCCGTGCTCTGTCGTACTGGCACTCCCATGCCTTCTGCATCCTGCCCAACCCATACCCCAATGTCTTGGAGTATGCTTCTGACACACACATTTCAACCTTCCCAACTCACATCTCTTGTGCACCCTTCACATTGTTTTGTACCTTTCCCTCTCCTCCCCAGCCCAAAGCAAACTTCTCTTGTACTCTCTTGCAATCCCTACAACTCACACCTCACCTCTTGCACATTCCTTTACACCAGGGCTGTCAAACTCGCACACTGTCACATAATTGTATTCATTTTATGTATTCAATTCAAGCTTAGACTTATGTATGTTATCTAATATGTACTCGACAAAATAAATATTATAATAATAATAAAACACTGGCCATGCCGTTTAGCAAAGGTGCGATAAATCACATGACGCCACAGTGACGATGCAGGTTTTACACCCATGTGTCCTTGACTTGGGCCCTCACCACAGTCTTGTGCATCCAACCCATGTTGCACCTCTCAAGGATTCCCTCACATCCTCCCCAAACCCTTGCTATACCCTCACGCACCCTCCCCAATCCATGTCTCAAACATCCCCTCACTCTCCAAATCTCATGACACCTCTCACATGCCCTCTTGCAAACTCTTCCCTACCCTCACAATTTGTCCCTCACACCCCATGTGCCATCTTGCTTTCTCCCAAACCCAGCAGTAGCCACTTACCTGCCTGCCGGCCTGGCACTTGCAACTTCCTGTCAGTTTCTCCACTGACTTAAGCCTAGTTTGCCTTGCTTAATGGTCATAAAATTTTATTAACAATAGCAACTCAGACTGCAGGAATTGCCATCTCTAAGTGATGCAGTCATGCTTTACAAGCGCACTGCTTAGCGACCAAAATTCAGATCCCAATTGCAATTGTAAATCAAGGAAAATTTGCATAACTTCACATAAATATTATGTAAAATCATTAAGTAATATTATGAAGCTCAACTCCAAATATGGTTTATGATCAAATACTCAATGCACCACACAAACTGTTAATATATCATGGAAATAATTTTCTTACCAAACAAAGACTGCTAATAAGTCTCTACATTAATCAGTATTCTAGTATGGTCTTTTGGCATTAAGAGTTTAGATTATGAATTTCTGCTGCAGAATTCTTAATACTCAGCTGTGGCAAATGCAAATATAATACCGTGTTTCCCAGAAAATAAGACCCTGTCTTAAATTTTTTGAACCCTGAAATAAGAGCTTGGCCTTATTGCCATGCGCTCAAACGCCCAATTCAGCTTTTTATCAGGGGATGTCTTATTTTGGGGGAAACAGGGCACCTACCCTAAGAAAAGGCTTTGTTACAGATATAATATAGTGGATGACGTATCGCAAGTGTGTAAAGTGCAACTTACACACACATTACTTAGAAAACCTTTTGTCACAATTACAAAATTAGGTGTTTCTTTAGCATGCCTAATCTATTATGAGTTCAGGAATCACTGAAGTTATACTAGTTTTGTTCCTATACAAGTTCAGAAAGGCACACAGATGCTCACAAGAGGGCAAGTGAAAATATGAAATGCCAAAACATCATGTCACAAATCCTATGACTTAAATATAATGAAAATAATCAAGTATGATACAGTAGACTTTGCATCATGACATTTTGTCATCTTTCCATCATTAATTGTAATTAGTCATATGCTTCTATGGAAAAGTGATACCTTCCTAGGAAAATTTGCTCTTCATAGTTGTACCAACCAAATTTTCAAAGAATCACATTCTTTAACTCCTAACTCAGAATACTGCTAATGCGTTTGGATGGTCTTTAAAATAAGCATACAGGTAGTCCTCGAGTTATGACCACAATTGAGCTCAAAATTTATGTTGTTAAGTGAAACATTTGTTAAGTGAGTTTTGCCCCATTTTACAACTTTTCTTGTCACCATTGTTAAGTGAATCACTGCAGTTGTTAGTAACATGGTTGTTAAGTGAATCTCGCTTCCCCATTAATTTTGCTTGTCGAAAGGTCACAAAAGGGGATCATGTGACCCCAGGACACTGCAACCATCATAAATATGAACCAGTTGCCAAGCATCTGATTTTTGATCATGTGACCATGAGGATGCTGCAAGGTCATAAGTGTGGTCATAAGTTGCATTTTTCCGTGCCATTTTAACTTTGAATGTTAACTAAACGAACTGTTGTAAGTCAAGGACTACCTGTATAGCATAATACTGTTCCAGGTTATTCTCATTTTTTCTCTTTCAACTGTAACCAATCAAACCAAGTAAAATGTTTTCTGATAGAATATTAAGTTCAGTTCTAAGAAGTATTAACTTTATCATGAATGATCTAATAACAAAGCCGTCTCATCAAGATTCATCCAACACTTAGCATAATACTGATATCTCAGCTGTTTATAACATGACTTCTAGCACATACCGTTTTGTCTTGCACCAACAGCAGAAATTATAACTGGAACTGAACAGTGACTAAGTGTTTTCTTTATCAGTGGTGCATAAATATCTTTTACTTCTTGAAATGAAGACTTGTCATTTACAGAATATTTAATCACAATGATATCTGCTTCTCCAATGAGGTTCCGAGATGTGTACCAGTCACTTTCAAAAATATCCTATATACAAAAAAAAAAGATGGAGCTAAATTCCCCTTTTTATTGATCAAGAGATCAGAGCACACAACTGTATAATAACTAAAAGTTTACTAAAACTTAGGACACATTTCTTTTGGGGATATTAAAAATGTGTAAAGGTGTCTGCAATAAATCAATTTGTTCAAACTTCATCTTGCTTTCTATGTCTTGCCTGCAGCAACTTTTATGTTGGTAAGTCCGTTTTACAGTTATGAGTTTGTATACATAGGGTGACTAGATGAAACTAAGAGTTAATGGCTATAAAGCATTTCCAATTCAGCTGTCTAAATTTTAAAATAAACTTTTCTATTAAATTATTGATACATTTTATATATAAAATACATGCATCAAAACTACCACTCATTTTAGTTAATTATAGCAATATCAGTTTATTGGTACAGAACATTTTGAAAGCAGAAGCATTTGACTTTTAAAACGTTATCCTTACTGGAAATTAAAGAAAAGGTAAAAACTGAAAACCCTGACCTGGATTTACTGGATAAATAACTGCCATTAGTTCTTCATTTCTGAAGATCAGTAAAACCAGCTATTAGAAATCAATTGCTAAAATCCCTAACAAAAACAGTGTTCTTTTTTTTAAAGGCTGTTCCAACTAAACAAAACATTTTACAAGGGCAATTAGAAATACTTTTTCTCAGATACTGAATGTGCCAACTTAAGTTTTCCTACATTTTTCCAGCATTTACGAATACCTTTGTATACCCCTTGATCACTCCACCTTTTATTACAATCTTTATAATGCTTTTAAAGTTCAGGTTAGAATCATGATACATTTATTCTTATAAGAAATTGAAGTTGAACTGTTTTTCCCATTAAATTCTGGGAAGCTCACTACTTTAGAAATGAAAGGTCAGTCCAATGCTGTCAGCTGATGAAAATTTTAGGCCTACTGTGAGTGAATTTTCTGCTTTTTTTTTTTAGGTTGTAGCATCACAATTCGAAGGACTTCAGAAATCACACAATTTGAAAACTCAATTAGATTATCCAATATTTTAAGTAACTGAGAAAAAAGAGAACATAGGCTAAGTTCAATATATTCAAAGGTATGAGGAGTACCTGCAAGTGTGAATGGAATGGAAAAGAAAGACAAAAGGTATGCAGGAACAATATTAAGAGCAGACACAGAAAAGACTATAGGAATAACAAAATTGAAAAGACATAATGTAGTTTGACATAACGAATATTCAGAAGTTTTACACCATGAATATCATGGACTGTGTACACTTCTCAATCCACATTCTGAACTTAACAAATTATCCATTAGGAAATATTAGTGTTGAAATTCCTAGATTATTGCACATGCAAGATATTGCTCAACCAATGACAGATATTGCTAGATATTGTCTCTCTATTTCAAAGATTCAAGAGATCCTTATTCACATAAAGGCAAAAATTGTGGGGTGAGACTAGAATCATTAGAAAATAGCAAACATTACATCTGAGTACAAATTAACATGGTAAATATCACAAGCAATGTCTGATTTATATATATGTAGAACACTTTACAAACTGCTGCAAAATAATGACCTCCATAATAAATTAATCTCAGATGCAGTTTATTTCTAAAGTCTTATATAAGACATATGTAAGTAATGGTTGAAATGCACTTTTGAGACAAAATACAAGATCACCAGGATCAATAATCTTCAATTATCTATGCTTGCAAGTAAATGTATGAATTTAAAGTTAGTATTTAAACTTAGGGCATGTTTTCATAATTACTTGGCACCTTCAAATGTGCCCCAATTACTCTTCTGTCCCATTAAAAGTCTTGAGCACTAAATAGATTTCCCCCCCAAAGTTATCTAAGCACATTTCATGGATGGGGGAGGGAAAGGTGGACTGAAGCTGAGTATCAATCCAGTAACTTTAGATCCTAGATGTCATCATCAGAATAAATTAGAAAAAGTGATTTTTAGCATGTCTCTTCAAGCAAAAGTATTTTAACTAATTCTTTGTATTAATTAGCTATTAAACCTGTCCAATCTCCAGACAGGAAACCCTTATCTTAAGTGAAACTTCTATAAAAGAAATCCTTTTGGCTCAGACAACTGCAGTGGTTATAATACTGTAGTGTTATATAATTCTACTATTCAATAATGTCAGTGACAACAGTGTAAAACAACCCTGTGGTGAGAATGATAAGAACTGTCTCATTACCTATCCGTCTTGTTTAGCTTATTTTCTTAGTTTTCCTGACCACCCTACAGATAGTGATTACTTCTGCTGTGCTGTCCTAGTATTCTAAAAATACATTCACCCTAATATTCCTCTTAACCTCTTTATGTCACAGATTGGAAGCATATCATTTACATTATAAAGGATTATTTTATCATTTAAAATTAAAACTCTAGGAATATCGTCCACAACTATCAGATAGCTTCAGGGGATGGATCCTATTAAAAATATGTTATCTATCAACAATAACTAAGATAAGCAGCATTTCATTTGTAAAGATTATACTACCAATATCATCTGACAATATTAATAGACTTTCATAGAAATGTAGCTCTCTGCTATTTCAGATACGGGATTTATTTCTTGTATTTAAAACTTAAACTACAAGCTATTTATTCACATCCATATAAGTCACTCAAAATCTCACATAAAAATATGAATCTAGGTAATTGCTTATAAGAATTCTAATACTAAAATCAGAAACATAACTAAAAGCTATGTTTTGCATGATTAAGAAAAATGTGTCAATTTTTACAAGTTTACATTCATGCAGTATAAATAATATTCTAAGCTGAAAGTTAAACAATTTGCTTTTAGAAAAAGATCCAAATTAAAATTTATCATTGAAAAACTGTATTATATTCTATTGGTTTCAGTAAAAAGAGTTTTATTCTATGACAAAAAAACTATTTCAATATAGGAATAAAAATACTTTTTATATTTTAAGCTTATCAGATACCCCAAAATGTATTCAACAGGGAACAATCTGTAAAAGATTCAACTCTCTTTTTTATTAAATTCAACATATTAAAGGGTGAATACTATTTTAGCACTTGGCCCCGATTATAGTAAAACTACGATTCTACACGATTGCAGTGAAATAAGCCTAATGGAATACTTTGAGACAGAATAGATAGACATGTTTAAAACTAATTTATAACTTTTTTTACTACATTCTCTTACCCAGAGAGGACAGTCATGTACCACCAATCTGACATTTCCAAACACACAAGCTTGATACTCGGTGAACGCAGGATTTCTAAGGTAACTGGCAGAGTTTAGTAACAAATTACTGTCAGTCTCTGAAACTAAAGCACTTCTCCCAAGATAGGTCCAGATCAAACTCTTCTGCTGATCATCCTCAGAAAATCCATCTCTTTCATTCCCAAAGGCTACAATGTGAACAGACCTACAAATAAATAACATTTCAATGTGTTAAACGTTTACTAAGACAAAATTAAGAAAATATAGGGCAGGGAAAAGAGGAAAACCAAATTATATATGTATTTTAAAAATAGACACACAGACCAGTGTACACTGATATAAACACAGACGCACATATATATTTGATTTTAGCGAATTCCTAACGCTAAAGAAACAAACAATAATCCACATACATGATTTTAAATCCAGAAGCAGGAAAGCAAATTTCCTTGGAACTCCACAAAAGCTGCTTGCATTACAAATCCAAAGCCGTTTGAATTTATTCTTCCTCCATTTCCTGAGGCTCTTTCATTCACCTAGCCACAATCGCGGTTGCTCTGGGAGGTTTCCGTTCATGTCTTGTTGAGCAATCTTGTCTCTGTAAGCCAGAAAGAGGGTTAGCTCCGTGACAATAGCTTGCTTTCTTGGTGTGCTGAAGATGAAATTAGCACATAAACTCAGCAATTACAAGCCTCAAGCTCAGCCATTGCCTCGTGACGTCAGTATACGCTACCAACAAAGAATATTAACATCCGCAAAAGGAAGAGCGCTGTATATTTCTGCAAAGCCTGATATAATCAGGTGAAACCCACACACATAAACTACAGCTTTGGGAAGAGTAGCATCTCACTGAACAGAAGGAGACTACACGATATATTGTCGCTGCTGAAAAGAGATGCATAATAAATCCATGAGCTCACTGGCAGCCAATCCACTTCCAGAGTTGCCATATGCAAGAAGTCAGGCAGATCAAGTTAAGAGAGATGTCAACATTCTAGAAAAGAAATGTCCCCACTATAAAATACCTTCCACTTGCACAAGACAGTAGCAGTTTTTAAAACAGGAGGAATACAGAACCTTTCAGATTTCACATTGTGCTGTTTATTATCAACTAGCAGGGTAACATTAATTTTTACTTAATCTTAAAATAATCTGTTGGATTATTTTTCAAAAAGTTTGCAATGATTTTCTCATTTCCTCATTTTCTGTGATCAGTTGAAACAAATGTCATTTTGAAAAAGAAAAAAATGAGCATTTAATTTCAGCATTTGTTCTGCCCTGGGCACTTCTATAAATTAATAATAGTATAGATATATCATTGTCAATAAAACTCCTGAGGGAACATTTCAATTACAAACTCTGGTGTTTACATGAAATACAGAGGAAAAGACCTTTCCTATATGTTGAATATAGTAGTAAAATCTGTATTGCTAAAATGGAGGGAAAGTATGCAACTTTATTTCATTTCCCCCAAAATTGCTGAAGTACAGCTATTCAGCCTTGAAATGTAAAACAAGTTAGGTTTACAGTAATTTTAACAGACAATAAAACATTTTTCAATTGATTTATTTTCCAAAATTTCAAATATAATCTGTTATTCACATCAGAAAACAACTTGCTTAATTTAATGAATTTAGCATAGTATACATAGCGAATATATTATTTAACCTACTGTCATTGTGTAACCAAAGAGGCATTCTCTAGCCCAAGAGGTAAATACTGGCAAACTTGGGGTTGCAAAGTACAAAAACAAATGTAGAGGAGAAAATCTGGTAACTCAAAACAGCCCAGTAAGTACAGGGAAGAAACAATATGAGGAATTAAGGGAGAAACCGTATTTTTCTTTTCTTTTCTTTTCTGTACACTGAGAGAGTATGCACCAAGACAAATTCCTTGTGTGTCCAATCACACTTGGCCAATAAAGAATTCTATTCT
>JANHFM010001829.1:584787-596102 GCA_032468115.1 Grayia smithii | reverse complement strand
TAACATAGTTACCTAAATTGTCAGGAAACGTGATGTCCTATGACAAAATGGAGGTCATTTTTGGATTCAGCGCACCAAAAAACATAAAGATTATGTGGCATGACCAAAACAGCTCTCGAAATTTTTTTTTGCAGACCTGTGTAATCCATGATCACCTAGTCACCCCTTCATATATTAACCAAACCAAAATATTTCCTGAAAGGCGGTGTGGAATATTAATATTAAAAGCTATCTTAAAGTCAAGATTTTGGAGCAACCCATTCCAGAAGCAGGAAGACTCATTTCTAGAGATTCACTTCACCTTTCTCTCTAAGGATGGAAACTGAGGCATGCCCTCTCTGCTTGTCTGTATCAGGTGGCAGCTTCTGTTGGGAAAAGTTGGTTTTTAATTTTCCAAGATTAATGGATGTTGAGGCCTCACTGCTATAAACTTGATTCTTCCTTGCTTGATCAGAGTATCTATCTTTAAGGTACCTCATTCCTGTTTATTTGATTGTGTGATTTAACACATAACATCCTTCTTTGTATTTCATGTGTCAAAGACAGCTTCTAATAAAAATCCAACCTGAAGAGAGTAAATGAACTCTTTTGCAAAATAGACAGCAACTCTGTCCACTGAAAAATAAGATGCCATTTGTAAAATGGATTCCTACCATCTCGTCCCAAAAACCTACTGGGTCCTCTCTCCACAAATTTGTGCCAGAGAGTTATAGACCATCAGGAGTAGACTTCACTGAATTTATTTTAGATATAACTAACTTTCCTCCAAGGATCTCAAGGAAACCTAATTTCATTAGATTTGAAGAATGAATGAGGTTGTCTTGTGGTTTTAATGCAGGTGTGAGGATTTAACTTGTAGATCTCTACAAGCCACTCAGATATGCCAGCATGAACTGTGGTGGCACAGTGGTTAGAATGCAGTATTGCAGGCTAACTCTGCCCACAGCCAGAAGTTTGATCCCAACTAGCTCAAGGGTGACTCAGACTTCCATCCTTCCAAGGTCAGTAAAACGAGGACCCAGATTATTGGGGGCAATATGCTGACTCTGTAAACTGTTTACAGAGGGCTGTAAAGCACTATGATGTAGTATATAAGTCTAAGTGCTATTGGTATTATTAGCTGATGGGAGGAAATGGGAAGGAAGGAATAGGAAAATCTTTTCACATAATCAGGTCTGTTTATTTGATGCTGTGCTTCATCCATAAATAGCAAGTAACATGAGCAAATTGCTACATATTCAGTCCTCTACAATACTTTGATTTTTTTTATTTTTTGTTCCTATAGAGGGTTGGCTGGTTTCCTTTTTCTTTTCTGGTAATGTACACATTACGCTCTCAGTGTCTCAGCATATGGAAGATTTGTATTGTATGTATGTACCTGGTGAATGTAAATTTCAGCCTTTAAAGTCTCTTTCTTTCTTTAACCCAGACATTTCCTGGGATGCAGGGATTTTATATGCAGATTCTTTTGATGTCATATTAAAGAAAAACACAAACAAATCTGTAACTAGCACTGTTGGCAACGACTTTGAGACATTTTTGTAGATTTCTGGAGGATGAGGGCATATATGAGAAAATGTTTTGTAGATTTTCATCAGAAAAAGTCAGATGTTAGTGGATTTAGCATAAATCCTACTGCAAAGGCCAGGGGGATATATATTGAAGTTCTTTTTTTTATTGCTGACTGTAGTCAATACAAATAGAGAAATATTTTGGTTCTTCTCCCAATTACTCTTTAAAATCTTTGCCCACATTCATATTGAAGATTCTCAAGTTGCCTAAAATAAGACCCACAAAAAGTGATGTCTTCTAACTAGACATCCTAGACCTCATTTTTGAAGGGAGAAACATTTGTCACTAGATTTTAAAGGGGGAGTTGGCATCTCTCAAATAATCCTAAATTCTTTGGGCTGTAACCACATATCTACTTAGCTAGCAGTACTGTACGGGTAGTCCTCGACTTACCGTTCGAAGTTACAATAGCATTGAAAAAAGTGAGCTATGACATTTTTCACAGTTACCTCCTTTGCAGCATCCCCATTATCATGTGATCAAAATTCAGGTGCTTGGCAACTGGTTCATATTTATGATTGTTGCTGTGTCCAAAAATCATGTGATCACCTTTTGTGACCTTCTGACCAGCAAAGTCAATGGGGAACCAGGTTCGCTTAAAAACCAGGTTACTAATTTACCAACTCTAGTGATTCACTTAACAACTGTGGCAAGATAGGTCGTAAAATGGGGCAAAACTCACTTAACAAATGTCTCACTTAACAGCAGAAATTTTGGGCTCAATTGTGCTCGTAAGTCGAGGACTACCTGTATATGTAACTGTTCACAGGGAACTTGTGAGAGAATGTGAATATGTAATTGCAGGGGCTTTTAATACTAAAACCAGCATCTAAAATTGTAACTGGAAGTTATATACTGCAACTTTTTGTAAATGTTCCCCTATCCCCCAACTCCTAAAATATGCTAGGTCTCATTGTCTGGTATTCCAGATACTCCAAGAGATCTGAAGAACACCAGGTTGAGGATGACTGATAAGTTCAAAATGTTGAATGAGCATAGAAATGAGCAGGAAGTAAGTAGAATATTGGAATAATATATAGTACCCAGAGTACCAAGTCCCATGCCTCCCCAAGCATCAGGACAAAAATCATCTTCAGAGGTAGACTCAGTAAGAGTACATTATCAACAATCTAGTTTGGGTGACCAAGGGATGAGTAACTGAAGTCAGGCTTGCCATTTCTGAATTGGTTGTAGTAGATATTGTCTTAAGAACACATTATCCTTAGCTAATCTTCTCATCAAAGATAGCATCAATTCTCCAGTTGCAAATGTGGTCTTTTAGAAAAATGCCATTATCAATGACATTAAGAATATGAAAGCTGACAGAATATCCAGGAAATATCCAGGAAATCACTGAAATCACTGCTTTCACCCATACCTCAGTTTATGAATTCAGCAGCATGACTAAGCCTGCTTTTATTGTATACTCAGGTTAAAAATCAAATGGGAATGACAATGACATCAAAAACAACAGTGAAAATATGCTTGAATCTGAGATGCCACCACTTTCTCCAGACTCCCCTGACATTAAAATGAAACTTTTATTAGAAAGAAGATTATCTAAGGGCCACAGACCCAGATTTGAACCAATGTCTATGTTTAAGCCAGTTCGTTCAAGTGAGATTTGATGATTATCTTCTGAACTAGTTAAGTAGATAACTGCAATATTTCTTCAAGTGTTAAATCTTTAAAATACATGAATATTTTAAAAGCCTTCATGAAAATTTCGTTCATTCAGATAATTCAAATGCTGGACTATTAGCTTGGAATTAGCCATTAGGAAAAAGATCTCACAAATTTTGGAAACATCTTGCCTGGCTACTGGCCATTTCTGAGCACAATGTACAATGAGGGTGTTAATCTTAATGCTGTGTGCAGCTTTGGACCTCAAGGCTGAACATTTGCCAAAATTAATTTGTTCATTATCTATTTGCCAAACAAAAATATGAATGATCTAGTATCATGCTACCATAAGACGACTGAGATTTAATTTTTGAAAATAGCTGCTGTTTGAAAAGAAAAGAATGAAACCTATTAGTTTTCAGACTGTGACACAAGTAAAAATAAAAGGTGTTCAGGCCAATATATGAATTTATTATTTAGGTTTAATTTACATGTGGATTTATTATGAAACACAATGGCTGCTTTATTTGGGGGGCTGTAGAAATCCAGAAGGCTGGAAAACAAAAAAGCTAAGGAGAGTGGCCATATGTGATCCATTAGAAAGATCAAGTTATTGGTATAACTTGGTATGGTCATTCATCTCATATTCTCTATTTGAAGATTATCTTCCTCTAACTCTTCTTTACAAGTGGGGAATGTACACAAGGCAGTGGAGGAACTCATGAAGTTCTCCATTCCATTAATATTGAGCACTGGGAGAGCAGGCTGAGCATGTGGACAGTACCAGTCATTTAATTACAGTCTTCTCCATTATAGTACGATACATCGCCTTCCTATTTAAATTAAATCTTAATGTGCAGTTGTCTCTTTTTTTTTGGTACTCTTTTTTAAAAAAATTAATTAATTAATTAATTTATTAGGAGAATTTATATGCCGCCCTTCTCCCGAAGGACTCAGGGCGGCTAACAAAAGTTAAAAATACAGTAGAACAATATAAAATAACAAATTTAAAACCAGATTAAGAGATTTAGTTAAATAACATTAAAAATAATTAAAATAATTAAAAAACCCTTCGTTGGATCAGCCAATTTGATGAAATAGCCACATCTTCAGGTTGCAGCGGAAGGAGTAGAGATCGGGAGCCGTCCAAAGCTCAGTGGGCAATACATTCCAGAGGGTTGGTGCGCCCACAGAGAACATCCTCCCCCTGGGAACCACCAGCTGACATTGTCTGGCTGACGGCACCCTGAGGAGGCCAGCTCTGTGGGAACACATGGGATGGTGGGAGGAGGTTGCTGGCAGAAGGTGGTCCTGCAAGTACCCTGGGCCTAAGCCATTTAAGGCTTTATAGGTAAGTACCAGCACCTTGAAGTGGACCCTGAGGACCCCGGTAACCAGTGCAGCTTACGCAGGAGAGGTGTCACATGGGAGTAACGGGGAGCTCCTGTAACAACCCGCACGGCTGCATTCTGGACCAACTGGAGCCTCCAGGTGCACTTCAAGGGCTGCCCCATGTAGAGGGCATTGCAGTAGTCTAACCGAGAAGTAACAAGGGTGTGAGTGACCGTGCAAAGGGCATCCCGGTCTAGGAAAGGGCGCAACTGGCGCACCAGGCGTACCTGTGCAAAGGCCCGGCCTGGTCACGGCTGTCAGATGGTCTTCTAAGGACAGCCGTGAATAAGGACACCCAAGTTGCGAGCCCTTTCAGAGGGAGCAAGTACCTCCCCCCCCATCGAAAGTGACGGGACTTCTAGAGCACGGGATGCCGGCATCCACAGCTACTCTGTCTTGGAAGGGTTGAGCCTGAGCCTGTTCCTTCCCATTCAGGCCTGCACCGCTTCCAGGCAACGGGACATCACGGAAAGGGCATCCCTGGGGTGATCCAGGGTGGAGATGTAAAGTGGAGTATCATCAGCATACTGATGATATCTCACCCCGAAACCACGAATGATCTCACCCAGCGGCTTCATGTAGATGTTAAAGAGCAGGGGGGAAAGAACCGACCCGAGGGACCCCACGAGAGGAGCCTCGGGGTTGACCTCTGTCCCCCTGCCCACACAAATTGCGAGCGACCCGAGAGGTAGGAGAACCACTGTAAAACAGTGCCTCCAACCCCCAACCCCGAGTCGCCGCAGCAAGATACCATGGTCAATGGTATCAAAAGCCCCTGAGAGGTCAAGTAGCACCAGGATGGAGGAGTATCCCCCATCCTGGGCCCGCCAGAGATCATTTACCAGGGCGACCAATACCATTTCTGTGCTGTGACTGCACCTGAAACCCGATTGGTACGGGTCTAGATAGTCTGCTTCCTCCAGGAATTGCGGAAGCTGTTGTGCCAAACATCTGGAAGGAAAATGACAATGCACCAGAATATCTGCAGATGAGGATTAAAAAAGATGGCAGTTGCAACTGCATTATCAAAACCTCCTTCCTTTCTTATATGCCAATTTATTCATTTTCCGGACAGACTTTGTCCCTGTTGTTTGGGAGTGGTGGGCTATGTGCTACTCTGCTTTTGAATAATTGACAATAATAGAATCAGAATAACAGAATAACAGAGTTGGAAGGAACCTTGGAGATATTGTAATCCAACACACACACACTTGGTCTAGCAGGAAATCCTGTAACATTTTAGACAGTTGTCCAATCTCTTCTTTAAAAATTCCAGTATTTAAGCATCTACAACTTCTGGAAGCAAATCATCCCAGTGATTAATTGTTCTAACTATCATTAAATTTCTCCCTAGTTCTAGGTTGGTTCTCCCCTTGATTAGTTTCCATCCATTGCTTCTTGTCCTGCCTTCAGGTGCTTTGAAGAATAGGTTGACTTCCTCTTCTTTGTGACAACCCCTTAGATATGCAATACTGCTACCATTTCTCACCTAGTCCTTCTTTTCATTAAACTAGAAATCCCCAATTCCTTCATATGTTTTAATCTCCAGTTTCCTAATCATTCCTAATTAATATTTGTCACCTATATTTAACTAAAGTTCTGAGTAAGAACCATGACATTCAAGGCAAAATCTATTTTTCATTTCTTCTTGCAAACAATTAACATGTTGCTAATGCTTCCAAATTCTGTTTCAGAGCTTGTATCATTAGGACAGAGATAGTAAAAGTAGATAATTATTTTCACTCTAACTAGAAACAAACAAGGAAGTATACAAAATGTGTGTGTTTATGAGGATACTGCAGAACTACTGAATATTAACTCACTTTGCAAAAATATAAAACACATAATTATAAAATAAAGTACTTATGCATACACATTTTATTTTATACCTCATTTTTAATTAAGTTTTTACCTCTTTGTAAATCTAATTTAATAATTCAGTAGTTTAATCTTAAATATTTCTAGCACCCTTTTGGTTGTATTTTATTGCTCCATTTTATTCTTTCCCTTATGCATTTCTATGTGAGCTTTGTAACAGTAAATTATTGTGGTGAGTGCTCAGATAAACATGTTATGTTCTTATCCAAGATAGACAAAACAGCAGATTTTATTGCCACATTTTTGGATATCAAAGAAGTTTTTCATGTGGTTTTCCACAGTAACTTCTGCTTTGTTTATAATATATTTTTCAAAGCATTATTTACATTCCTTTATATTTGTATTAACATTTGTCATATTGCATAATTAAATGTGCTGTTTACATATCTTATCAGTGCCTTCATTTGCAATAATAAAAAATACAATGCCTTACAATGTAAACAGATACTTTTATCACTCTGATTACAGATGGAGTTTGCAGTAGTTCTTGAAAAGACACAACTTTTCAAGGACTTTTGTGGCCAGTGTTTAATCTTATAGCTCCTGGGAATCAAAGCCAGCATCTCAAAATATTATTGCCTTAAGCCTCACCTTTGAAAAAGCTCTTTTTTTCTTACCTCATAACATGAAAAGCGGTGGAAGTTATCAGCTCATTGTGGACAGCAATGCACATGTAGCGAGGTTCATGGAAAGCAGAAGGGATTGTTCGAGAAGTAAAGCAGAGAAAACTTCCCCAAAACAAGAATAGCATTTCAGCTAGACAGCAAGAAATACAAAGATAAGCAGAGATGTGGCATTATTCTTTCCATAGTTTTTTGTATTCTTATCCCATGCCTATAGATAGTGTATTGGATGGATGGATGGATGGAGAAAGAAATAAAGAAAGTGAAAGAGAGAGAGAGAAAAAGAAAGGGAAAGAAAGAAAGATAGAAGATAGATAGACAGACAGACAGACAGACAGATAGATAGACAGATAGAGGATCATATTCAAAATCTGTTAGGAAAACATTTCCCATCATTCTATTGATTGACTCATTTCTGACCTGAAGTGGTTGGGGGTTGACAAATTTCTAAGAAGGAACACTCGATTGCATATCCAGATGTACAATACTCCCATTTAACTCATCATACTAGAATTGAAGGTCTATACCACTGAAGCATGAACAAATTATTCTTCTGCTAGTGTTTGCAGTCGCATAACTATTCATAATCATCTCAACGGCAACTCAACAGCAACTCAAAGCTGAGGATGTATATTGCTATTTATTGCTGCAGTAAATAATAGAAGCAAAATGTTTAAAACAAAACAGGCATTATGGAGGATGGAAGGAAAAGAGAGGAAAGGAATAGATAGGACAAATGTGAAAAGATGGAAGAGAGTAATTATTCAAGGTTGAGAGGATATTTAGGAAAAAATAATGACATCAGTGTTAATGATAACTTTTGGCACTGTGCTTATTCTGAGAAACACAAGTAAATGCAGAATCAATGGGTGATGACTTTAGGAAAGTAAAAAGCCAAGGGTAAGATGAAGAAAATATATATATACAATAGAGACTGTACAAAGCAAAAACCAGGGTTAATTATTATTTATATAGAATAAACAGATGACAGCTGCAACCATGTGATCAAAACTCTATCTTTCTCCTTTCCTGTCACATGGCAAAGTATGAAATCCTCACCCACAGCCATCATGTAATCCCATCGATCTTGATCACAGATGTAAAACTGGAGGCCCCTAGGAGTCTGTGAACGGACTACCAGTGGTATGTTTTTCTCAATATTCTCCAGCATCCCAACTGTCCATGCAGCCAAAAACCAAAGGACCAACAGCAGAATCAATGCCAGTTTCTTTAGGACTCGCCCACTGGTCATGTAAGGGACTCGCTGAGCCGTGTGAGACAAAAAGACCTTTAATACCCTGTGGGACAAGGAAACAAAAGTGACCTGATCTAAAGAAGAACCATCCTCATTGTTTCTTTGCAAAATGAGAATGGTTTGTAGTGTTCAAGTGCATGAAGGAATTGGAGGGACCCATGCAATCAAACATCTCTAAATAGTTTCTGCAAATGAATTGCTACTAGTTGCTGGTTTAGTTATTGAAAGTTAGCTTTAATTGTTAACAGTTAATAAAGGATTTTTATTTTCCTTTTTTCACCCCCACCAATTGTTTTTTTAATTTTGGCTCTTCACTTTTTGAAATAGTCTTTTGATTAATCTAGACACTATTGTGAATCCTTCTAGTGGAAAAGAAAATTAATAAATAAAATTAAAATAAACACAGTAAATAAACCCCTAAAATTGCAATAAATAAAAGATGGACATTAAGAGCTTAAGGACTGTATTAAATTAACATTTAATCATACTGGACTTCATTCAGAAGAGTTGCAAAGCTTGAGAGAAAAAAAATGGGTCCTGATCGGGATTTATATACATTTTTAGTTGAATTAATAATTTCCTCTTCAGAGGAGGCCTTGGAAAAGATGGTTTAAAAAAAAGTCAAAATGGTATCAAATCAGGGTAAGCACATAATACAATTTATCTGAGAAGTTTTTCTGGCACTTCTCTAACCAATGTGGAGCCAGTGTACTGGATTAAATGGATCACTGGATTTAGAGGGATTGAACAAAAGAGGGATTCAGCTGCCAGTATTCATTCTAATCACAGACTTAAGAAAATAAGTCCAAGATTCAATCCCTTTATTTCATCCAACTTCATGCAAAAGTCTCACCTATACAGTTTAAGAGTGATTGTTCCATAAACAATGGCAAAACCCAGCATGCGGACCCATCGCAGGACAATGCAGCGGAAGATACTTGGCTTGAAGTACAAGATAAAGACCTGCATCAGAAGGAAACGCAAACATAGTGATGGGTAGACCAGGTTTCTTTTCTCAGAAGGGCATTGAATTGGAAGAAAGGGAAGGGAAATTTAAATTTAGTCTTGGATCTGAATCAGACTGCCTTTGCACAATATACTAGGTTAATTGACCATGATTGATTAAATAAATTCAGTTCTTTGTGTTTGCACTGAACTATAAACTAAAGCAAAATATGAATCAAGCCTCACAACTTAGCTTTCTGTCCTTGAGCTATTGATTAATCAGATGTCTCAAGGCTGTTACACGAAGCATCTAATTAGCTTCATTTTTTTCATAAATGTAATGTTTATGAACATTAATATTTGTATTTTTCATAGTTTATAGTCAACAATCTGTATTTGCCTATTTACATGGTCCTGCAGCACTTTATTTGGTGTGTGTGTGTGTTTGTGATTCAAGTCATTGTTGCTTCCTAGACTAGTCCCTTCAGTTTTCCTTGCAAGATTTTTCCGAAATGCCATTACCAGTGGTGGGTTGCTCCCGGTTTGGTCTGCGCGAATAAGTAGCGGTGACGTTGTGACGTCACCGAACTGGTTCTCCGCATCCCAGACTGGGGCCCACCCCCACGCCCGAACTCACTGTTTTGGAGAAAAACTTTGAAAATAGCGCTCTGCACCTGCGCAGAGCACTTGTTTTGACTTTTTTTCCTGAAAAAACTTTCTGCACATGTGCGGTGGCGTGCTTTAGGCGTGTGCACGATGAGAACCGGTAGTAAAGGTAAGTAGAATCCACCCCTGGCCATTACCTCCATCCTAGGGCTGAGAATGTGTGTTGGTCCACATTTACTCAGCTGGCTTTGTATCTAAGGCAGAACTAGAACTCATGATCTCCCAATTTCAAGCTCAGTGCCTTAGCAATTACACCAAACTGGCACTCAGCTCTGCATGCCTATGCTAAAAAGATAGTTTGAGAAGTGCAGTAATTTCCCCAATGTTTTTTCAGACTGCTCGAAAATGCTGCCTAATGTTATGGGGCTTCCCTTTGTCTCTCATCAGACTCTTGTTCTACTCTCAGAGGCTGCCATTTCAAGCACACATTTTTGTCTCAGCTTGCCCAACATACAATTCATGTCTTTCTTTGGGCAGCAGTATATTGACAGCACAACCCTTTTCCATTCTCCTTCCTGTGAGCCAGGGCCCTGAAAATTAGTTTTCTTTCCCAGTAGTAGCCCACACTGAGATGGTAAACCAAGCCATATTCATTTTTCTTGATGGCCCAGTATTATTCATGTACTTCAGATAACTGAATCCCTTTGGGTCCAATTCAGATACTCACAGGAAAATAGAGCAGGAGTGAGCCAAAGAGTATTGTCTCCAGAAGAATAACTCCTGAAGCCCGAATCCTCTGGGAAAAGAGAAATGAATGTGAAATGATGGTGCTTTGAAATCAAGGTTGGTGATTCTAAGGTAATGCAAATTGTCAATTTTTGCAAAAAATAATGACAAGTAAGAGAGCAGGACAACCATTTTATAAACCCAGTTTGTGTTCTACTGCTCACCATTGCCCTTACCTTGCTCTTCCTATAATGGTAAGAAATTAACATGTTGAAGAAAACTGTCAGCATACAGAAGGCCTGGAAAGCAAGAACAATAGCCCGAAGAGACCAATCTTCCTGGATCAGACATGGTTTGCCATCAATACAGGCCATGCATCCTTCCTGACAGGGATGGCATTGCAGCAAATTCCCAGAATTCACTGCTCCATACTGGGAAGCACTTTGTCCTTAGGGTGGGAAAAAGAGTAGAAAAAACAATATGTTAAAATAGTTGATAACTATTACTGATCATCATCCTGAATGTTCCTCTATATTAGCGGTTCTCAACCTGTGGGTCACGACCCCTTTGGGGGTCAAACAACCCTTTCACAGGGGTTGCCTATGACCATCGGAAAACACATATTTCCAATGGTCTTAGGAACCAAGACACTGCTCCTCTATCCATCTCCAGGCGAGTCTAATAGGTCCTATTTC
>JANHFM010001829.1:559865-579552 GCA_032468115.1 Grayia smithii | reverse complement strand
TCTCTCGGTGTACATAAAAGAAAAGATACATTCGGCATGAGTCATAGGGTACAACACTTAATGATAGTCATAGGGAAGCCCTTCTTGTACGTAAAGTAAACCAGAAATCCAAAGTTCTCTTGATGGCAGCATTTATTGTGCCAGCAAGGAGTTATACGTCTCCAAATATAATACTTTCATAGATGTAAAGTTAGGGTTAATTTGACAAGAAACCTTCCTTAGGTAAGGCAGTGTTATTTAACTTAAGCAACTTTAAGATGTGTGGACGTCTGGTTCCCAGAATTCTCCACCCAGCATAAGTGGATTTCAGAACACTCATGTTAAAGTTGCTAAAATTATGAAACACTGGATTAAGACGCTGTTCTGCTTTTTTTTTATGAATTCAGTTAATTCTCTCCTGTCTATTCTGAAAAGAGCACCTTCTTGATGGCTACTCTACATATTTGCTCATTACATTCATACAGTTTAGATCATTAAGAATCAGATTAACTTTAATGAGTGAATTTTTTAAAGCAATTGCAATATTTTTTCAAACTCCCTTGGAAACTTGAGAAATGGCATGGTTCCTTAATAAATAGTAGACAACTGTGTAGCGTTTCAAATAGTACAGGATGCAAACTAAGAAGGTAAGAATAGTCATGATCTCTGTAAAGATGGATTTGTTTTTAGTGAGTTGAAGGAAAGGGCAACAATCATTCTTCCTCCTTGAAAGCACCATATAAACCCATGGAAAAATAATGAAATTTCCGCAGTAGAGGAATGGATTGTGAAAGTGTCATAGTTCTTACAATTGGCAAAATTGACCAGTCTGGTGGGGGTGGGGAACACAACAAAAAGTTTTCTGAAAGACTGGAAACCTTATGCAGTATGGATTTTTTGTTGAAAGAAGAAAGAATTGACATGGTGATTTGTGGGCTTGAAGATTTAGGAAGATGTAGATTAAGTGAGAGTGCTGAAAGGATTTGTATAATATCTAAGAGGGAGGAAGGATTATAAATTTATAACTATCTGTTGAAAAGAAGATTGCAAATCAGAGCATTTCTTTACATTTTTCATTCTCTTTTTTGTTTCTTGCACCATTTTCTTTGTTTATATTTGTTGGTTTGTTAAACATGTACAAGGTAGCAAGTATAAGTATGAACATAAACATGAACGAAGGAAGTAAATACAGATAAATGGGGACAGTAAGGCAGGGATGGTAGGTACACTGGTGTGCTTATGCACACCCCCTTTACGGACCTCTTAGGAATGATATTTTCTTTCTTTAGATTTATATATATCTTTATCTCTCTCTCTCTCTCAAGGAGTAGATAGAGATAGAGTTAGAGATAGAAAGATATAAATATTCCTCAAGTTAAGAGTTGTCACTTAGTGACTATTCAGCATTACAATGGACCTTCCATTGTAGGCTAAAAGCTACTTACAACCCAGTGTTACAGTGTACAACCCCATCAATCATGGGAATGTATTTTGAGTTCTAGGCAACCACCCTACATTTATGGAAGTTTGCAGCATCCCACAGTGACATGATGACCTGCTTTATGATAATCACAACTTATGATGTAATTGCCAGACATAATTACCATCATATGTCGAGGACTACCTGTAAAACAATAACAACAATACACTATATAAGTCCAGCAGTTAAGTGCTGGTCTTGTGTTCATATGGAGTTCAAACTACTTTTTTCTGAATTATTTTCAAAGCATACATAGCTCTATTACAACACAATTCTAAATAAGAACATTAGATGGGATGGGGAACATCTGTCCTCCAGGTGCTACTAAAATGAAACTGGCCATCCCTCAACCTTATGGCCATTGCCTGGGGCAACTGGAATGTGTAATTCAGTAACATCTGGAAGACACACTTTTTCCATCACCAATATAGTGATGTATAGGGATGTCTGGAAAAATGGTTCCAGAGGATTGGCACAATAATAGGGAAGACCCTCCAGTTCACAGTCTGACATGATAGTATACCTGGGAGCAGAGCTCCAAAGCTCTCCTTACCTGGGTGCTGTTGAGATCACACTGATGTGTGTTTGCAAACCATCCTCCGTTAGTGGCACACTGGTTTATATCAACATTTTGGATTTTAACATCCAGCCTCATGACCCCTCTGGAACAGATAAGGTGATGGTTTTAGCATGTATTGGGAGAGAAGGAATTCAACAATTCTAATACTTGATTATATGGAACCATATAATCACTGCAGATGACATTGCCATTGGCTGGCAATGTATTAAGAATTGCTCTGATGAACAATCCATATGTATGAGCAAAATAATATCCTATCTGAGGAGGTAGCAGAAATATGAGAAGGCAAAGAGAAGCGATTGAAACATTTACTGAATGGGGAAGCATGGAATTGACCCTGATTATATACAGTACATGTTTAATATGCTGCTGCTTTAAATTAGAAAAGTGAATTTAATACACAGAATTTGGGATGGAGCTTCACTAGCCCTTGGATTATGTAATTTAGGATTTTGCATCAATTATTCCCATGATCACCAAGTAATTATGTTCCAATTCTTTAGAGGAAAAAAACCCACTATAACACAGAAAAAGTTGACAACTTTATGTTAGCAACTTGGCTTTCTTCTTTGCCCTTTCCCTGCCTTCAGATTCTTTCTTTGCATCATATCAGGGCACAGCAGCTTCACTGATGCACAGGAATAAGACCTTCTGCAAAGCAGAAAGTAAAAGCACAGAAGTATAAGATACTCTTAGTCAAAGAGTGACTAGCCACAGAAAGTAGAATGGCAGGTCAGTATAGTAGGTGCATTCTTTCACACTGGCCTATTGCATCGTGCAAAGATGTTTAAAGGGTTCATCTGTTGTGCAGCTACAGTGTGTTTTTCTAACAGATTAAGTCTGTAATTTGTATATCCTGAATGATGATTTAATAAACTGTTGCGAACCTTGACAACTATTTTATATTCAATCAAATTGGTTCTGTTATTTGTATGAACTGGTGTGATCTCAAAAAGCAACAATTCATCAAAGGCCAATTTTAAATGATCTATGAACAAGGCTACGATTGGGATCACATTTCATATCAAACAATGATTTAACTATGGATTGTTCATAAACCATAATTGGCTGGGTTCATATAGAAATAACGCCCACAGTACTTTCTTCACTCTCTGGGAAGTTTACAGTGTCAGCATAGTGCTCCCAACAATCTGGGCCCTCATTTTACTGACTTCAGAAGGATGGAAGGTTAAGTCAACCTTGAGCCCTTTCAGGATCAAATTTCAGGCTGTGGGCAGTTTGCCTTCAATACTGTATTTTAGCCACTGTGCCACCATATATTATATTAAGCCATAAATTATTACTTAAAAACTATAATGATTGCTTCAATACAATATACTAAGCCCTGGTTGACACACTATAGTGGATAGCAGAGGAAATGTCCACTCCACTATCCCTATTATCCCACCGCCCTGTGCGCTTACATAGGGCTGCGCTCCTCAGTGTACTATCGGCCAGACACTGTCGGCCGGTAGTGCCCAGAGCAAGGGCATTCTCTGTGGGCGCATCAACCCTCTGGACTACCCACCGACCTCTGGACTGCTCCTGACCTCCACTCCTTCCATCGTGATCTAAAGATGTGGCTTTTTAAACAAATCTGCTAATGTGATTGGGTTTTATTTTATGTTTTAATGCTTTTTAAATGTGTTTTTAATTTTTTACTGTCATATTTATTACATTTTTAACTTCTGTAAGCCGCCCCGAGTCCTCCGGGAGAAGGGCGGCATATAAATATGAATAATAATAAATAAATAATAAATAAATATTATCTGTGGTGTTCCAGGGACCAGGCTCTTTCCTCTCCTTTTTAACATGTACATATAGTTGTTAGTATAAAGTGAGATTTCATCAGTAGGTTGATGATACCTATTTATGTATCTCTAACAAGTGTATCTGAGTGATGCTGTAGAGTCCTGCCTGGAGGCTCACAGGAAGTCTGGAAGGGGAATAACAGACTTCAATTCAATCCTAATAAAACCAAGTTACTTTGGGTTTTAAGACCTACTGATTTTGGGGACTTTGCATCTGTTGTTTTGGATGGGATTGCACTGCTCCTGACAGATCATGCACATAATTTGGGATT
Source organism: Grayia smithii (assembly GCA_032468115.1). Classification (NCBI taxonomy): domain Eukaryota; kingdom Metazoa; phylum Chordata; class Lepidosauria; order Squamata; family Grayiidae; genus Grayia; species Grayia smithii. Next base: position 575,430 of record JANHFM010001829.1, on the reverse strand, counting down.
ATTTTGAGTTCACAAATTCTGGTTGAAGAGCAGGTGACAGTATATCAATTGTGCCTTTCCTGCACTGGAAGGCACTGCTCAAAGTCACTCATGCCCTAATCACCACTTGTTTGAATTACTGCTACATGCTCTACATGGGGCTGCCCTTGAAGAGTATTTGGAAGTTTTAGCTGGGGTAAAATGTGTGGTAGTGTGGGCAATCATAAGGGTCTCTTATTCAGGACAAGGGACATGTCTTTCCATGAACTGCACTGGTTACTAGAAAGCTTCCAGGTACAATGCAGGATGCTGGTAATTACTTTAAAGCCCTTCATGATTTGAAATTAGGTTATTTATGGAAACCTCTCTCCCCAGATGGATTTACCTTTCCTATTAGATTTGGCAGAAGAGACATGCTCTGAATCCCATCTCTGATGGGACTCAGGAGAGAGCCTTTTCTTCATACAGCTATGAGAAATGATTCTCCCCAAGAGATTTACACTGACCCTGCTGGTTTTTCATCAATCTTTGAAGACCTGGTTTTGCCATCAAGACCTGGGTCCTGATACTATGGGTATGTCTGTTACTTAGCTCTTGTAACCTGCACCTGGATGTTTGTTAGGCTACCTTATTTTATTTGTAGTTTTATTTAATTGTTTACATTATGTTTTTAACTGTTAACCTCCCAAACTCATCAACAAAGATGGATGGCTGTAATTTAATAAACATATAAGTTAAAACTCAGCAAATCACATTGTCTCTGTATAACACCCTGGCTGTATTTATAAAACATATTTACTTGTGCTACCATAATTATAGTTCACTCAATATGGGAGTGGGGGAATCATATGTTGTAATGAATTTCTATCTAACTACAGAGGCTCAATTTATTCAAATTATGCTAACATGCATTACAGAGGGTCCTTGAATTATGATCACTCATTCAGCAACTATTTAAATTTACAACAGCATTGAAAAAGTTCTGGCCATTGCAGCATCCCCACAGTTATGTGATTGTGATCAAGATGCTTAGCGTGCAGTTCACAAATATGATGTCACAGCAAGCCATAGTCAAATGATTGCAATTGTCAACTTTCCCTGCTGTCTTCCCACAAGCAAAGTCAGTGGGGAAGCTGGCAGGAATTCAAAAGTCAGAGTCACATACAGAGTCCTTACTAAGCAGAGAGTCATGTGACTTCATCCTTTATGACTGTGTCACTTAGTGACAACAATTTCAGGTTGAATTATTGTAGTAAACCAAGGCCTACCTGCATTTAATCTGTAATTCAATATGAAATACAAATTCTCCCTTTGAATCATAAAATGAGCAAACAGATTTTAGCCTACAGCATGTTGTATAGATCAGTCCATGACATATGTCTCTGGTTTGCTGTGTTATGTAAACTTATGTAATTGCATTAGAGTAACTGTATAAATCATAGTTGTTACAATAGGTAAATGTATAAAATGCATGTTTTTCTGAAGACAATTCATAATAACTGCATCATTAGTAGCATTATTGTTGGTTTGTTACATCCCGTCTTTCCAAATACAAATCCTATCAAAACTGTTTAGAATTGCATCAAAAATCTTAAACTAAAAATACATTTTTAAATAAAGTAACATTTTTTTTAAAAAAGCAGGAATCCTTCTCATAGGAGAGCTGATAGAAATAAAATTCAGAATACCTTTTCCTGAGGTGTTTGCCTTCCTTATTCTCTCTCCTCATTTTGTTATCAATCCTGAATAAAGGATCTAAAAAAATATCATTTCACAAATAAAAGTCTCCCCACATCTGCTTCACTGGGCTCTTAAATTCATAGGATAAGTGGGAGAAGAAATTGTTTTTAGCATTTGCCCATTTTTGGCATGGGATGGTCAGGGCGGGTATTATTTGTAGAGATCTTTTCACCCCTGCCTAATTTGTAAATTACACGCATGACCACCAGAATGCAGCAGGTCTAACATTAACTCATGTTTGTTTTAAATCTAGGATTAACGTGCTCATCATCCCAAAGATGATCAAATTAATCATCCCACTAGCACCTTATTGCCTGTCATTGCACAGTTGTGCACTTCCTAATTTATTTATTGAACAAACAACACAGTCTGTAAGGGCTCAGGATGAGCAGGATGACAGAGAGTTAATACACTTTCTCCTGACCCTGTTTCTCAAAACAAAGCCTGATTACATATATTTCATTGAAAATAATAGCTCAGCCTCTCTGTTTTCCTGGAAGAATAATGTCTGCTTAACCATCTATTATCCTTGAATGTGGCATGCCATTGTATGATTAGATTAACTAGTCTAAAGCAGTCACAGCTACAGATCATGATTGTGGGATTCATGGATCTGAAAAACATGGTAAGCCAACCTACAACATGAATTAATATGTCACATTGAAGTAGTCAGTGTTTCAGAGATAGATAGATAGATAGATAGATAGATAGATAGATAGATAGATAGATGCATTATACATACACACATTATACATACACACATTATACACACATACATTATACATTATACATACACTATACACATACACTATACACTATACATACATTATACACACACACATACATACACACATTATACACACATACATTATACATATACATACACACAATAAGCTTTTAAAAAAATAAGGAAATTCTATTGTACTTTTAATAAGCTTATCTGTTTTGAATAATTTGATAAGAAGGAGCATGTGCAGCTTTGTAATATCTTGGGGGGTTGCAAAAATTCATATGAATATGTTAGAAAACAGCAAAGTATCATAGGTGTTGTATGTCTATTGATATCTGGATTTTACAGCCCAAATCTTGTAGCCCTACTCATACCGTTAGATTATCTACCTCAATATTAGTTATATTTATAATGACATATTGAATCCCCAACTAGTTAAACAGATTCTATTACATTGCCCTAATCCAGCCACTATGATTAGTGTATAATTCACAATGTTTCTGAATCTACAAAATAAAGTTAATTGAATAAACTGCAGTTCAGTTCACCATGACAATGTGGTCTGAATTTAAAATATTTTTCATCCAAATGTATTTTCTCCCTCAGAACAACCGTAAACTACTTCGGTGGAATCAATACCTGTTTTTCCCACAGTATCCTAAAAGGCAGCTACTTTAGGATATTGGGAGAAATTAATAAATAAATGTAATTCAAGCCATTTGCAGTTATTTAAAGTGTCCAGCTGAAAACTATCTTTTAATAGATATTTACAGAAGACATTAGCAGTTATCTTTGCTGAACCACTGGCAGCTGTTTGAATATGTTAGTTGTTAGTGCAAGACAGGTGCCAGAATTAAACTATAGCTAACCCTACAGATTGTGATTGTAGACTTGAGCAGATCATTTGCAAAGTAGGGACATTCATGCTGTTCTACGGTGTGAGATTACCTCAGATAGGCCATGGTAGCATTCTGTAATGAATATCCCCTTTGATTCTGAATCAAGGGGAAATGTACAGATTTCTTATTATGTACACAAACTCTTCTTAAAAGGTAGCATATGCTGTAGACAATAGGGCATGTTTCCTTAGCACATCATCTTCACTATCCCTTAATGGCCACTTATAATTTATTTTTGGTATATAACAATTCAGAATCTAGCATTCCACACTGAATTGGTGGTTTTTTAAATATTTACTATTGAGATTGTGGACTTGGGACATTTTAAGTTTTCTTCCTTGACCTCCCCCATATATAATAAAAAAGAATTGCTTTTGGTGAATCAACCAATGATAGACACCACTTAAGTGTATTGTGTGAACTTACCTTAGTTCAAATTCAGTCAAGTAGGTGTTGGTAAACTATGGGGTTAAATTAACCCTGTGCAAATAGATTTATCAGACTTAATAGATTTAAGAAGATCAGGTTTGTAAAGAATAATGAAGTAATAACAAAGTAGACTTGTGAAAAGAATTTTTCTTATTACTCCTAAAATCTCTTCTAGGTAAGCAGTAAAGAAAGTGATATAAATACTGAAAATGTTTTCCCCTTTGTTAATTGCAAATTATCAATAGAATATAAGTAAATAGAAACTTCTGTAGAATAGTACCTTGTGTGTGAGTTGGAAATGATATAAGTAGCCTCTGAAATCTTTTCTGATGAATACTACAGCCCATTCCATTTCTCTTGCATTCAGAGTCTTCTTCTAGATAGGACTTTTGTGTTTTCAGCTAAGCTCTAGAGCCTTAGTTAAGACTACAGCTTGTAAAGTATGTAACTGCATACTTATTTAATATCAAAATTTAATATCAGTATAATTTTTAATATTCTTTAAAATAAGGAATAAATGCTAAAACTGAATAGAAGGTATTTTCTCTCCCTTCCAGGCCAGACTCCCTAAAACTGAATAGAAGGTATTTTCTCTCCCTTCCAGGCCAGACTGGGTGTGATGGATAGACTGAAATTCCAGACATTAAGGTAGCATTTGTTAGGAATTTATCCCAGAATATGGATAAATTAAAAGCTGCCTTTGAATGTATACTGAATGCTTTCTCATTATGTTTAAGTACAACTCGTTATTGCACTAGGTGTTAAGACATCATATCTCAGCTTTTTCTGTAGAAAAGTTGAACATATCATTTCTATTTTAGAGATTATCCTAAACTATTCCAGCCAACGGGCAAGCAATGGTTATTTAACCATGAAAACAAAGTATTTTACAGATGCTTAGATAAATATATGTTATTGTTATTAATATTCTTACTTTTAATAGCAAGTTCTGAAATAGAGTTTATTTTTTTAACTTTGCAATATATTTGTAAGCAGATGTTTGCAAATGCTGATGAACTTCTCAATAGAATATGCATTTTAGCAATAAATAGTGATGAATGTATTTAGTTTCTATGCATGATGGTAATAGTAAATTTCAGCCCGACAGAGAAGGGTATTGGATAAATTTTTATCTCCACATTCTCCATCTAGCTTCTTCTCTCCCCAGTTCCCTAACAACTGTTTATATTATTCTAATGTGAGAAGAACCAATGGTGGATCTCCTATATGCTATGTGGTTTCGATCAAAATCTCACCCCTTATCACTATCCTCTTCCACTCACTTGAATTCTGGATTGAGGTCAGGCTTGAGGCCATAGAATGAAGAGGAGAGTGTAACCATCCAGGTGGGCAAGAATTTTCCATCTTCACATTCCAGGAAAGGTGGGGACCATTTGATATAGCCCTGATCCATCACATAACTATCTCCTTGGCTCCATTTGGGGGTGTCTAGCGTCTTAAGGTCATTGCTGAGAATTCTCTTATAAAGCGGTGGAGTCCGTTGGAACCTAAAAAAATTGTACCACTCATTTTCCCAAGTCAGATTCCTTAGATTCTCTGAAAAGGCAGAAAGATCTTGAAGTAAGATCTCATTATTCCCCTTCGTGGCTTGAAGTATCAACTGGGGCTTGGAAGACAAAGGATGAGCATCAAAAGTCAATATGGATCGGTAAACTTGAGAATCCCCTTCAATAACACTTCTCACCAAGGCATGGTACCATTCTACATCCTCTTTCACACTGGATTCCCGAATGTCATTAGTCTGAAAGACCATATTGAGGAAATTGATGGCATGGGTCAAGGTGTCAGTAGCACTGTGTAGATAGGAATATAAGGCTGGTGGAGGGCGAGAGTCCTTCACTAAAGCCCTCATTTCAAATCTCTGGGTACAGTTTGCTTGTGAGAGACTCAGGGCATCCCCAGAGTACAGGAAGGCCATTGCTGCCTCCGATCCCTCAGGTTCAGCCTTATCCAAATTAAGGGTAGGCACCCAAGTGAAAGCTGAAACCAAAAAAGATGAAGATGAAGGTATCCACTCCTTCGTTTTGGGTGTCCTGGTTTTGGATGGAGCTGATTGCTGTTGTTGTTGGAAGATTTCGGCTGCTTGTAGGAGTTTGAGATAGAAGCACCAAATGAGAAGTCCCAGAAAAGAAGTCTCCATGGTTTAGCAAAAGGTGTAGAAATACCTGTGTCATCCAGTTGAAATCATTTCAACCATAGAAAAGCCCTCTTGAGAACTCCTGATGTGTCTGATGGGAAGGTCGAGATGATCAGAAAGTAGAGGAGTAAAGCCATGAGAAGCGAAGAAGGAGCCAGTCAATCTGTGAAATGAATTTCTCCAGAGAACAGTGTCACACTTGCTGAATAGTATCCTGCCTCCTTTTATAATTTACAGGAGTTTCTCATTATCTCCCACCCTCTATGTTTTGCTGTCCCTTATATCTTCCCTCCCTGACTAGTGATGGAGCAGACGTCACCACAATATGAGCAGCTGCTGGCACTTCCCCCCTCTCCTTTCCCTCCCTACTATTATATGCATAGGATTTTAAATCTCTGCAGATCCACACACACATACACATACACAAACATACTAAGAGCTCAGTCAACAGCCTTATTTGCTAATGCTTGAAATGGAAACATCCTGTTTCAGGCCAGAAAGGGAGGGGGAGAGAGAAAGATGGGAAGAGAAGAGAATCTGTCTCTCAGTCTATCTCTATCTCACTTTACTTCCATTAGAGAATCTGGGTCTGACAGTAATACAAGCAACCAAATCCTGCATGGAGTACCATGGCAACAGGAAATTTGTCTTCCCACCTCACCCTTCTCTTTCCTTCCTCTCCTTCCCCTCCTTTATTTTTCCCCCCTTCCATTCATCAGCTTGACTAACACCATGAAATTCATTTATAAGGTCACCTACTGCCTACTGATGTTCATATAATGCCACTAAATTTAATTAACTGTTTAGGGACAAGGAATGTGGAAGAGAACAGGAAGATGAAAAGGGGAACAAGGACTATTGTTAACTACATACTGAAATAATTCAAGAATGTAGTCAGAAAATGAAGAGTAAAAAGAGCAATTCCAATGGGTGTGATACAGACAAATTAAGACAACAGTAGTCTATATCAGAATTCAGTCCTACAGAGACTTCCCAGTGCCACAGCTAAGTTTTGGACCAATTCACTTTTGGACTCATCAAAAGCAATAGACAGACAGACGATGATAGATAGATAGATAGATAGATAGATAGATAGATAGATAGATAGATAGATAGATATAGAGAGAAATAAAAATGACTACCACTGTATATTGTATATACATGGTTAATTTTCCATAGTATATAATCATAATGGAGTTTCCTTCAGTCTTGTCACATAAAACCTGAATTGTACATTATTGGTGCACTGTTTTGTTTTACTGTTTTTCATATGATTTTAAAAATTTGGAGTCAGTGTATTTTAGAGCTATATTTATTTGCATGTACAATTGCTATAATTGATGAAAGTTATTTTATTTTCTTCAATAATTTATTTAATAACTGAAAAAAATGAAATAGTAGTAATTCACAAAATAGCTGTTGGATTACAATTCAGATGTCTTGTTTTGATAAATTAACCTCTATTGAAACACAAATAACATTGCTGTCTCTACTTTGGTGGCTGTTGCCATAAATGAGTAATTGGCTGCCAATGAGGGAAGACAACTTTTACCAGATCAATAGCAGTCTGCAGTTTTGAACTTTAAACTCTAACTGGTCCTAAATGGCTTAGATCCCACCTATCTGAGGGACTGCTTCTTCCATTACGAATTATGCAGCAACTGAGATCTGCAGGAGAAGTCCTTTTGAAGATGCTGCTCTGCATCAGAGTCACTTCTGGCACGTATGGGAGGACCGTCTCATTCTTCATTCAGTGTGATGTACTTCCCAAGGCACTGTTTGATCTTATTCTCTCAGCATTTTGAAGAATTGTAAAGACTACCTTCCTTTCATTAGGCTTTTAACGGTTAATCCACTTATTTACTTATTTTTACAAATTTGGCATTTTTTCTACTCCGCATTTTAATTAGTAATGATTGCCTTGAGGCCTTGCTTGAATAGAAAGATAGGTTGTAAATCAAATAAACAAATGAGCAAACACTGCCTACATCATAAGAGTAGGATTAAGGGCAAAGAATTTGGCAGCGCTGAGTGGCAACAGAGAAACGTACAAAGCAAATGGCTCAGACATGGAACAGTCAAGAAATACCTCAGAGACTAGCAATTAGTAGAGCAGCTGTGAAGGCCTTGGAAAAGATAATTCAGATGCTGTGATGTGTCTAAACATACAAAGAATAGTGCAAGCAATGGAATTCCCTGTAATACTCTATGGAAGTGAAAGCTGCACTACAGGATAGGAAGAATGTTGATAGGTCTGGACTCCCAAGGATACCATGGACAGCCAAGAAAACAAACAAATGGATCATTGAACAAATCACCCAATATTTTTAATTTGAAACACAAATGAGCAGGCTCAAATTAGCCTACTTTGGACAGATTATGCAAAGACCTAGCTCTCTGAAGAAGGGTCTAATGCTGGGAAAGATGGAAGGAAAGACTAGAAGAGAATGGCCACCAGCAGGGTGGATCGACTCAGTTATATCAGCAATGGAAGATCTGAAGGGCCAGATTGGGGACAGATTGTCATGGGGAAAAATCTATCTGTATGATCACTAAAGTCCACACCAACTTGATGGCACATAATCAATGAATGGATGAATGAATAAAAGGCTATAACAAAGAGGATAAATTTTAAATCTCATTGAGCATGACAAGGGCATGTGTCTTGATCCAGAATGGTCTTTTGAATTCCCCACATTGTTGTTAGGTTTATTTATTTTATAGGCTGTGATTACATAACATAATAAATTGTAAAGCTCTGTTAATGACTACAAATGTCACCAGGTTACTTCCCATCATGCATAGCTCCTTAAATAAGATCTGCTATTACTGGGTTGTGTACACCTAAAAAGAATACCATTTTGGAGAACTACAAATTAAACATTGTTACTCTATAACAGACCTTAGAGGCAATTGCTTCCAGATGTCCAAGATGGACATATACCAGTTAATTTAAGTATGTTATTCTTCTAGAGCAACTCAAAGGATTGCGGTTGGATAGCACAATGTTGTGCTGGTTCACTTCCCTTTCCCGAGTTTAATTCCAGTCAGTGGTGATTGGGGAGGAGAGATTCCATCCTCAATCCCTTTTATATGGGATGCCTCAGGGTTCAGTGCTCTTCTCTCTCTTATTTAACATCTAATGAAATTGTGAGTGATCTCATTGGTCAGATGGGGTTAAGTATCATCAGTATGCTGATAATATCCAATTGTACAACTCTGCCCCTGGTGAATGCCGTGGAAGTCCTCTCCCAGTGCTTGGAGGCTGTGAGAGTCTGAATGGGGGACAACAGGCTTCAACAGGATCCTGGAGAGACTTAGTGGCTTTACATTTGGGGGCCCTTTAGAATCATGCTTTCTGCCCAACCAAGGAGCAGGTGATAATCATGGCTAGGAGGAGATCTTTGCACAATTTTGACCTGTGCAATAGGTGCACCTCTTCCTGGATCAAGAGCCCTACTCATGGCCACTCATACCCTGGTCACCTCCTGGTTAGACTATCATAAGGTGCTTTACATGAGGCTATCTGTGAGGAGTATGTGAAAACTTCAGTTATGTGTGTCTCAGATGGAATACATTTTCCTATGCGAGCTGCATATTTGTTTCTGGGTACAATTCAAGGTACTGGTGTTGATTTTTAAAGTCCTACATGGCATGTGATCCGATTATTTGAGGAACTGCCTCTTCCCAATTTCATCTGCCCTTTCTACCAGATCCAATAGAATGGGCATGTTATGGTTTCCATCCTCTAGGGCAGGGGTCTCCAATCTTGGCAACTTTACAATTTGTGGACTTCAACTCCCAGAATTCCTCAGCCAGCAGTTGAAGTCCACAAGTCGTAAGGTTGCCAAGGTTGGAAAGCCCTGCTCTAGGGAATTTCATTTGGTGTTTGCACTATGAAATCTTCTCATTTCAAAGATGAAGTGGGCCTTATCACTCCTGAGGTTTAAAAAGTCCCTTAAGACCTGGTTATGTCAGCAGGCCTGGGAACTCCAAGGAACGAGCTTCCGGCTAGCCTCCGCACCGCCCCCGACCTCCGCTCCTTCCGGCGTGATCTGAAGACTTGGCTTTTTAACAAGATTAGCTGATGGGACTGGGTTTTTATTGTATTTTTAATTCTTTTAAATTTTAAACTTTTAAATTTCTAATTTTTAATATTTGATAATTCATCTACATTGTATTTATATGTATAGTTTTAGTGATTGTTGTTGTTTGTCTATATTGTGAGCCGCCCCGAGTCCTTTGGGAGAAGGGTGGCATATAAATAAATAAATAAATAAATAAATAAATAAATAAATAAATAAATAAATAGATTAATTAGTAAGGAGTCTCTTACTGTTAATATTCATCTGACTATCAGTTTCTTTTTTCTTAGTTTTGTTTTTAATGTTTTTAATACTGTTTAATAATTATAGTATAATGGCATTAGATAATGAATGTTTTATATTTCTATCTTTATTAATTGGATTGTTGTATGCTCTTCAGAGTCACTTTCTGTTACATGAGCAACCATATAATTTTGACAACTAAATAACTAACTAAATATTGAACTTACAGTTTTGCTCGCTGGCAAATTTAGCTATACTCTAACTTGTAGTAAAAATGGCTAATAGAAAAAAGAGATGAGGGTAGGAAGCATCATCTCTAAGGCAACTGAAAGTTTCGCTTTTTCTGTTTAACCGTCAATATCTCTCCTAAAGCTTATCTCCAGATTTATCCAAACATTCTGATCTCGGAAAATGAACTGCATTTAGTGAAATCCATCTCATTAACCTGAGACAGCTGCAAAACTAGTGGGCTAGGATTATTGCCTTCTCATCTGCAGTTACATTTCTACAGTATTATACAAAGATTAATCACAATTATGTTAGGTATTACATTGTTTACCCAAAAGCTACTGGCTTCTGGCTTCCATTTGTAAAACAAAAACTTATATACACATCTCATCACATTACTCCTGTTTCCAGTGTGCATGAGAACTATCACAACCTACCATTTACCACGTGATATATGCTTTGGATGAGAATTACATTATCAAATTCCATTGCTCCTTGTTAAAAGCATATTACACCTCAACTAAGTGTTGAACTCCAATCAAAAGGGAAGTATTATCATAGAAATATTAAAATGCTTAGATTTATGTCTGAATGAATGTGTTAGAAAGAAAAATATATAATAGCTTATATCATACATTAGTAGGTTCACACTATTATGCATTACTGCAGTAATCTTTATAACAACTTGGCAGATAGAGTATGCAATTGTCTTTTTCTGAGGATTATGTTTGGTTGGGATGATTTTCTAGGTTGCATACTTTTAAAAAGATGGGATTGAAGTCAGTCGGAGTCAGATCTTCCTAAGCATTTCAAATGATAGGTTGCAAATGATTCTGACATTTTTCCAAGAATACATTGACTTTACAGTAAGTCTGTCTTGCTATAAAATATATATTGATTACTATGTAAAGTTCCATTCTGATAAAACTTTATAGTAGTTTTATTAAAGGTTATAATTGCAACTGGGAAATTATGAACAATGGAAACTAAAAGTGACTTCCCAATTTCATCACAAGTATAATCAACTTTAGTAACTTATCACCTTCTCTTAAAATACAACAAATGATCTCTTCCCACATCCCATCTCTTCTCTATAAACAAATATATACAGGTAGTCCTTGGTGTACGACCACAGTTGAGCCCAAAATTTCAGTTGATCAGCAAGACAGTTGTTAAGTGAGTTTTGCCCCATTTTATGATTTTTCTTTCTACAATTGTTAAGTGAATCACTGCAATTATTAAGTTAGTAACATGGTTATTAAGTGGCTTCTCCATTGACTTTGCTTATCAGAAGGCACAAAAGGTGATCACATGACTCTGGAACACTGCAATCATCATAAATACACACCAATTGACAAGCAAAGTCAATGGGGAAGCCAGATTCACTTAACAATCATGTTACGAACTCAACAGCTGCAATGATTCACTTAACAATTGTGACAAGAAAGAGTCTAAAATGGGGCAAAACGCACTTAACAATTGTCTGGTTTTCAGTGAATGATAAGTGAAAGCCAGCTTCTCTCAGAAAACAATGTCAATTACTCGGTCTAATCAGGCAAAATGTTCCAGCTATGACATCATATGTCTAGTTAGCAAATCTTATAATTACATAATATTGAATTTCTTCCTAAAGAGATTTAGTTGAAAGGTACTGCTCCTATAATTACTTATATAATGTTGTTACACTGTTATATAAAAAGGATTACTGCTAATCCTTGGTTAACAACAGCAATTGGGACTGAAATTGCTGTTGCTAAGCAACAGGGTCACTAAACAATCTCCCATGACCATTTGTGACCGGTTTCCCATAGTCTTGGTTGTTGTCATTAAGTGAGGATTGCAAGAATTGTTAAGCAAACATCTCCTGGCTTCCAAGACCATGGCTTCTGAATTCCTGATAGCTTCCTCATTGATTTTGCTTAGGACAATCATTTGACTGCAGGATGTTATGGCGGCTAGAACCCCAAGGGTCAGCCATAGATACCATTGGTTCAGCATTGTTGCAAGTTCAAAAGGTAACTGAATGAGAAATCCTTAAATGAGAATCACCTGTATGTGGAACAGACTTTTTGGAAAACAGAAAATTAATTCTATCTATTTAAGTATCTCATCATAGGATTAATTTACCAGAGGCTTTCAGAGACACTGTTATACCATACAAAAAATTAATAGTTACCAGTGCATCCTCATACAGCTGTCAGCTAGGACCTATTTTCTGTCCCATCCCTACAAATGAATTATCTATTTGGGAAACATTCATCCAATTAGTCCCTGCAAAAACATTTGTATAAAAGTCATTAGTCTTGTCAATTTCTACTTTAATCGTATAAAAGTCTAGGCTTAGAATAATAGGGGAAAGGGGTTATTTTTGCCAGGATGCCAGGATTAATCTGTCAAACTATTTTCCACAATGGCCACTGACCATTCGACTTTAGCATTCATTTCATGAAACTTGGTTCCTAAAATGCATGTCAAAATGTAGGTTTTGAGGTCAACCGCCACTGGTAAAGGAGCAACAGTTACATCTTGAATTATTGTAGGAAAATATGGAAAGGATAGTGAAATAATGACAGAATCTTCAGCAGATGGCCATTCAACCCATTTAAAAACCTTGAAGGAGTCCACAACCTTCCTAGCAATCTGTTCCATTATGAAAATATCTTCTGGGACTTCCTGCTAATATTTAGTTGAAATTCTTTTTATTTTAATTTTATTTCATTGGTTTAGATCCTATCTTTTGGATTAACACAAAATAAAATATTTTCAAGTGTTACATCATATTTTAATTGTATAGGCATTTTAAGCATTTAATCACAAGCTAGCCAACTATATATATGTTTTTGTCTACTGTATTATCTGAACACAGATCCTATGATGCAGTGTATCATGTGAACCCACAAAATTAGACTTAATAATTAAGTTTATTTTGACATTGACTGTTTTCTTTCCTCCAAACTATTTTTTCCATCCCTTGGAACTTCTCACTATACTGCTGTTGTTGGAAATTATTTTTGATGTTAGGTGTCCATTTTAAGTCTTGAGATATGATAGAACCTAGAAATTTGAAGGTCTCTACTGTTGATACTGTGTTGTCTAGTATTGTAAGAGGTGGTAGCAGTGGTGAAATCCAATTTTTTTTACTACCAGTTCTGTGGGTGTGGCTTGATGGGCATGGCAGGGGAAGGATACTGCAAAATCCCCATTCCCTCCCCCCTCCTGGGGGAAGAATATTGCAAAATCTTCATTCCCATCCCATTCTGCCCTGGTTGCTGTCTTTAAAAGAAAACTTAAATATAAACTTTTAATCTAATCAAAATCTTAACATAATATTTTTCTCTCTCTTGGGCCACTGAAGAAGAACGAAAGGTTTCTCCTGTCATATGGATTGAAAGAGCATTCATTCTCCACACGATACGATCTCTCCATGGTTGTTTTTATTTTTCCTCATGGAGTGACAAGATTCCCCTCAAAGTTACTGAAACAGCCTTTTCATTTTGAAGGTCACAATTCTTGACACCTCAGTTGTGTAGCGTAAACATATCTTGTAGACTATACAAAAGAATTCTGACAGGGGAAGCAGTGGTCAGTTTACTGAGTGTCTCATCCCTCATCAGCATCCTAACGGAACGATTTCTGATATCCATTGATCGCCTCTTTAGCTGTGATTTTGCGAAAGGAAGGGAAATAAGGATGTCTAGCCAGATAATTCAGTCTACCATGTTGTTGTCAACGTGGGAAGAAGAATATGGAGGAGGAGGTGCCGTTTTTGAAAGCCTGTTGAGTAAACCTGTGGCATCCTACAGAATGTGGTCTGAAAACAAAGCCAGAGATTTCCTTATGAGGAAAAAAAAAAAAGGATTTCATTTATTCCCTAATTCTGTTTTTTATCTAACTTAGGTTCCACCCATCTCACTCTCAGAATGACTCGGGATGGGTCTAGGGCAGTGATGGCTAATCTTTTTGCCATCACATGCCAAGAGCAGGGGGGGAGGTCGCGTATGCACCCCGCCCCCACGCATGTGTGCATGACCCCTCCCCGTGACTCCTCCCAACCTGCTCCTGGCATGCAATGGCCCGTTTTTCTCCCTCCCCAAGCTCCAGAGCTTTCTAGGAACTTGGGAAGGGCAAAAATGGCCTTTCCCCCTGGCCCCGGGGGCCCTCCAGAGGCAGAAAATGGTCTGTTTGACAAGTGGGACCGAAACTTGTCAAATGGGCCATTTCCTGCCTCCGGAGGGCCTCCGGGGGGTGGGGGGGAACAGTGGTGGGTTGCTCCCAGTTCGGTCCAGTTCTGTAGAATAGGTAGCGGTGATGCTGTGATGTCACCGAACCGGTTCTAACAGTCCCGGACCGAAGCCCCCCCACGCACCCGTACTTACCTGTCCTTGCGCGCAATGCTTGCAGCACGCTTGCGCGCGCAGCACGCTTGTGCACATGTGCATTAAGCTTTTTTTGAGCTTTTTTTGCTTAAAAAAACTTCTGTGCATGCGCAGGAATGCCTGTTCGGCGTATGCGCACGCAAAGTGCACGTGCACACCAAACACATGCTCTGCGTGCTCCGACCACGCGCAAAGGGCGTGCACCTACAGAACCGGTAGCAAAGGTAAGTAGAACCCACCCCTGGTGGGGAAGGCCATTTTTGCCCTCCTCAAGCTCCTAGAAAGGTTCTGGAACTTGGGGAGAGAGAAAAACGGACCTTCCCCACCACCACCTGAGGCCCTCCGGAGGCAGGGCCTCCCTACTTCCCTACTTTTCCCTACCTTTCCCTACTTCCAGTGAGCCCAGAAGGCCCCAAAATCAGCTGGCTGGTGTGCACATGAGCATTGGAGCTGAGCTTGTGTGCCTTCCGATATGGCTATTCATGCCACCTGCGCAGTGGTGAAATCCAAATTTTTTTACTACTGATTCTTTGGCTGTGGCTTGGTGGGCATGATTGGCTTGGTGGCCGTGATGGGGGAAGGATATTGCAAAATCTCCATTCTCACCCCACTCTGGGGCTAGCTAGAGGTGGTAACGGGGGCCTCCCGTTACTCCCGTGTGACACCTCTCCTGCGCAAGCTGCACTGGCTACCGGTCG
>JANHFM010001829.1:459788-470766 GCA_032468115.1 Grayia smithii | reverse complement strand
GGAGGTCCTCTGGAAGGGTGGGTAAGGCCGTTTTTGCCTTTCCCCAAGTTCCTAGAAAGGCTCTGGAGCTTGGGGAGAGAGAGAAACAGGCCATAAGCATGCCAGGAGCAGGTGGGAGGAGGAGTGGGGGGGGGAGTGTCATGTGTGGATGCGCGGAGGCAGGGCGCATATGGGACTCCCCCCCCACTCCTGGCACACAATGGCAAAAAGGTTCACCATCATTGCTCTATAGCATTTCAGGAAAATGGCTGTCCAATCTCGTCTTTAAAATCTTCAGTGATGGAGCACCCACAACTTCTGGAGACAAGCCAGATGAAGGCATGATGATGATGAATGTACATCCATCATATCCCAATGTTATGTATCATAAAATTAGCGGATGGTGAAATCACCCAGGGAGTAAAAACTCATTCTTCAGACTTGATTCTTGGTTACTGTATTTAAATAGAAAATACAGCTCTAGGAAGTTCCATGCACTTGAGTGTATATAACAGGAAGTCTGAGCTAGCAATGCAAAATCCACACCATGTCTGAGAGATGTCAAAGTTTTCAGCATGGATTGTGATCTGGATGTGTCATTTCATGCACATGAACATCTCTTGATATTGCCCTGAGTGACCAAGGCTACAACCAGTATCCATCTATTAGTGCTATAAGTCTATAGTACATGTAAATGATGTCATGTGATCTTTAGCCAGAAAACCTTTCTGAAACTTACGGTTATTGATCAATTGCTCTTTTATTAGAAGGGTTGATAGTTAATATTTTAAGATACTCTGTTGATATTTTATCAATGAGAAATAAAAAATAAGAAGTGGATCTCTCAAAAGGGAGTAATAACTTCCTATTTTGCAATGAGATGCCCATATGAACTTGAAGAAGATCTCATTGTATCATATTAAAAGCATCCTGGAGGAGACAAATGAATGCATCATAGGAAATTATGTAGAAGAATCAAATTGTGAATATATTGATTGCCAGCAATGAGCATCACTGATAGGATGATAATATAAATAAAAACGAGACAGTCATGATCTGCAACCACCTTGAAATAGAAGTTAGTGCAAGCCCCGTATTCTGTCCATGAATTTCACTGAAATGCTGGAGGAAAAAAAAATTGAAAGTCACCTTATCCCATCAAACTGAATTAGAATAGATTAAAAAAATGCTGAAGAAAATTTCAGCCCAGCAGGCTCTAGTATTAGCAGGAACAAAAGTAAATTGCTTGCTATGTAGCGAATTGTAGATAATGGGTTTCCTACTGCTGGCGATCCGAACAGCAGTAACTAAACTGAAATTGGTTTCTTTGAAGAGCTATAGAAGGACATGGATCAAAATTGGATACAGCAGAAACAGAAAGGAAAATCTTGCTAGTGGAGAAAAGGCCAGTCATAAACCCCTCGTGATAACTACCCAAACCAATTTTCACCTGTACATAAAGATAAACATGGTAACTTTTCCTCTATCCCTCCAAGTGATGCTGCAAATTGTTCTGTCTACCTATATAACTGCTCTATTGAGCATAATGGATAACTTATTTGTTCTAGAAGCCTGCCTATTTTTATTTTACATTTCAAAACTGGACTAAATGATCACATTTGTCTAGAAATATGATGAGATCCTTGTGCATCTCAAAAGCAGGGTAAGAAACAATGGATGGAAACTAATCAAGGAGAGAACCAACTTAGAACTAAGGAGAAATTTCCTGACAGTGAGAACAATTAATCAGTGGAATGACTTGCTTTCAGGAGTTGTGGGTGCTCCATCACTGGAAGTTTTTAAGAAGAGATTGGACAACCATTTGTCTGAAATGGAATAGGGTCTCCTGCCTGAGCAGGACTAGGTTGGACTAGAAGACCTCCAAGGTCCCTTCCAACTCTGTTATTCTGTTATTCTGGTTTTTTTCAAGAACGTCAAATGTATGGACTTTTAGGGTTGATCATACATTTCTACTCTAATACCATATAAAGGGAGGAGTCACAAGATTTTACTGATTATTATTATTATTTATTCAATTTGTATGCCGCCCTACTCCCCAAGGACTCAGGGCGGTGCACATAAATAAAAACAAATACAATACAATAAAACAAATAAAAATAATATTAAGATAGTCAATATAATAATTAAAAACCCAGAATTAAAAATTACCCCCCGGATCAACAAGACTGTTGGAAAAGCCACGTCTTCAGGCCGCAATGGAAAGAGCAGAGATCGGGGGTAGTCCGGAGCTCAGTGGGTAACCCATTCCAGAGGGTGGATGCACCCACAGAGAACGCTCTTCTCCTAGGATTCACCAGCCGGCAGTGTCTGACTGATGGGACCCGGAGGAGGGCTGCTCTGTGTGAGCGCACCGGGCGGTGGGAGGCCAGCAGGAGGTGTTCCTGAAGGTACCGTGGGCCCAAGCCATGTAGGGCTTTAAAGGTAAGGACCAGCACCTTGAAGCGAACCCGGAGAACCACAGGGAGCCAGTGCAGCTCGCGCAGGAGAGGTGAAACACGGGAGTAATGGGAAGCTCCCGTAACAACCTGCATGGCTGCATTCTGGACTAGCTGTAGTCTCCGGGTGCACCCCAAGGGCACCCCAAGGGCACCCCAAGGGCAGCCCCATGAAGAGGGCATGTAGTAGTCCCTGGCTCTGTCTGTACTGGTGCCAAGTCCATTTGGTTTACTATATAGTGGAGGTTATTTTATGTTATTTTATTTTTTTAAAAATTCATTTGCCAGAAAGGAAAACTACCAAAAGAATGAATGGTTTAAATAGGATGCCCCTTTTTTCTAGGAAAAAAATATATATATCATTGTTTTATTTATTTATTAAATCAATTTATATATAGTAGTTGACCATCTCAGTACCTGATTCTGGGCAGCTCACAACATTAAACAAATAAAAATATAGCATACAGAAACAGAAATGCAAAATAGATAAGGAATTAAAAACAGTCCACTCAAAAAATCATAAAATGCCCACACTGCATCCAGGAAATGGGAGTTGAGGGATTGCCATCTTACCCAAGCTGTGGTTTGGATACCTTCAAATGAATACTGGATTTTCATACCTTCTTTCTTAATTAATTCAGAAATTGCTTGTTAACAAGCTTTTTAGATAGCAAATTTCATTATACTGGGTGAGTTTGTTCAATCTTGTTTTATGCTAGTTTAAGGACTTTAAAAAAAAAATCTTACTTTGGAATAAAGAGCAAAAAATGATTGGGATATTAATTTTGGAAAGTTATAAATAGACTAAGGGACCAAATGGATTTAAAATAAGATTTTGAAATTAATTACTACAGTTATTTAAAATTCCATTCACATACATACACACATATACATGATTTTGAAATTGTCAGAAGCCTTCCAATGGGAAATGGATGTTGAACCAGAAAGAATTAAAGATTGGAATTACGGTAGAAGAGATCCACTAATAAGAATGGAACAAAATATTTTTGGGAAAAATTCAAGGCTATTTGCGAATAGTAAATTCAGAAGCTATGCTTAAGATTGTCTGTTATCATAAAAATGGATTTAAAATTAAATAAATTTAACAGAGATTGGCTGATGTCTTAACAATGAAAAGAAATATACAAATAAGAAACGAGAAGAGTGGCTTAGATACCTTTTTTGAATTGGGTTTACAAAAGAGGCCTTATGAAGGGGTTTCTGAGAAAAGACAGCGAGAAAATAAATAGAAATCAACCCTAGCACACTAAAGAGATTAAAGATCATGATTCTTAAAAGTAAAGGGAAGAAATATTAAATTAGTTTTATATGTGTGTGTGTGTGTGTGAGAGAGAGAGAGAGATTGATTTCTGGTAAGTCTTAATAGACTTTATTGAATGCTGAAGTTTTAAAATCGGTTTATAGTTAAGAAATGAGATATGGGGAAAATGTTTTTGTTGTAATATCAGAGAAGGTGGTAAATTAACTGAAATTGTCCATACATGTAATTAAGAAGAAATTAGTTCTTTATATATTTCTGTTTTCTTTATTATTTTTCTGTTCATTATTTTTCTCTATAATTTTTTCTTTTTCTTTTTATATATATTTTAGTTTGTATTAGTTCTTTGTCTTTGTATCTGTATATATAAAAAAGTAAAATTGTAGTGAGGGGCATGTACGTCTGTTTTGCAAACTTAGATTTGCAGGTTTCCACAAGGGGGCAGTATGATTATATGCCAGAGTTTGTTTGACTAATAGGCAGGTTTCTGGTGGGTATGTGGAGCGCAATCAAGGTTAGTGAAAAGCACTTGCACAAGAAGAGTAGGAACAAACCAGGATGGATCTAGCCAAAATGATGGGCATATTTGTGGCTCTGGGATAAAAAAGAAGAGAAAGAAGATTACCAAACCTAATCCTTTTCACAACATACATGAGATGAAAATCATAAACATGAGGTTTTAATATGCTTTTTTGGAAGGATAAAGCTTGGTTATAACATTAACTGAATCACTGGCCTTATATGGGGAAAATATATTTATTTATTTAAATAAATATATTTATTGTGAGGCAGTTGCAAAGGAAGAGGGCGAAAAATAATACACCTAGGAGAAGAGTATTGTCTATTCATACATTATTCTGGACAAGAAATTATATTCTGGGTCTTCTGGTTTCTGAACTGGTACTTTAACCATTACACCAAATCAATTCCAAAATATTTGCTTTAAAATGTTAGCACTTAAATGTTTACGTTTCATATCAACTATTTAAAGAGGCAATTCATAGGATTTATTTAATACAATATGGTATAGGCAGAAATGATTTGTAAGTTGGCTTGATTACAAAACATGCAATTAATAGAGATGGAGACTTGCAGGCAAACTTTTAGATTATATCTTATGCCTTGAAACAATAGAATGAGAAGTCATCCAAGATGTTCAGGCAAGACTGCTAACTCCTTAATTGCTTTTCATCCCTTATTTATTTATTTGATCTTCAGCTCTGTCTTGCTCATCTGTCTAACTTCTGGTTCTTCCTTTGGTTCTGATGACAGGTTTACCTGCAATGACTCTTTGCAGCTGCTTATAGCTTATACTCTGAATAATGTAACCAGACATACATCTATAAGTCCAACCAAAATTATCTCTTTCCCTATATAGCACTTTTCCTTTGCTAATTTCAGTGTCTATCAAAATGTTTGCTATCCAGGCATAATAAAGGGTCAGTCATCCATCCTGGCCAATCAAGAGTTGAAGCTTTATATAATGATAAGGCCAAAATAAACGAATTTCAGGGTTGTTGTTTTTTGTGGTAATGGTTGAGGGTTTCAACAGACCCTAGTTTGCTGATATGGGAGTTATCTTATGATGTAGACAGATGTCTCTATCATGGATCATAGGTCTTTATCACATTTTAAAAATTAATTTTCTTTCATCCTGTCCCAGCCTCCCTTCTGTCTTCAGTGTGATGTAATCTTTATTCCATTACTTTTCTGCCAGGAGGTCTCTGTGTTGTGTAAATAGCCAGCTGCAGATGTGAGAACAGGATGTGTGCATGGAAAGTCTTGCTGTGAGGATCGCAGAGGTCTGAAAAGCATTGAGGCAGGCAACAGTGCAATGTCACAGTAACTGATCCCTTGGGATGACATTTTTCTTTTGTCAGCTAGATGTAGGGGGGGAAAGCCCAGAATTTTTGGCTCCATATACTAAAGATATAACCTTTGCTATGTCCATTAAAGACAAATTTTAAAATATATTTGGAGCTAACTGAGAATATGAAACATTTTTGGAAAGATCCCAAGATTTTCTTTCAGATTGGAGATGAAGCAATTGCTATGTTGCTTTCATTTATACACTTATTTACAATTGTTATATACTATCCTTCAGTTAAGATTTGCAGAGCATTTCATCATACTTTGAAATCAGTGTCTCCTGGTGAACTTGAAACAGAGAAGCTAATATCATGTGAGTCCAAGAAATAAATAAGACTATTTATGCAAATTAATTTAATGCTTGTGAAAGCAAAGTAGAAGATTGGGTTTATCCCAGTTCTAGATCAAGAATACAGAATTTTAATCCCAAATTTCTGCACTTCAGAACTGCAGAAATTTATTGTGTAATAAAAACAACAGAGACAGAGACAGAGTTTGGGTTCTTCACCACAACCTCTCAAGTTTACACAGAATTTGAATTTAAGAATTTCTGTAGGCAACTTACATCTGTATTTATTATTCACATTTCTAGGTCTGGCTTCTTTCTCATTCTAAATTGCTCTTGACTATAGTGGTATATGAAAATATTTTGTCCAAAGCAAGTTTTGCTATCATTGGGCCTTACTCAGCTTTATTCTTTTTTCTCATTTATGTCTTGCTTGAGGTGTTTAATTTTAGGTATGTTGATTACATTCTGCAAGTACCAAAGCATAACAGTTGTTTACTGTACCTTGGTGGGTGGAGGGTTGGTGGAGGCATCTTGTACCATCTAAACAGGCATGAAGAATCTTCAAGAATGCAGTCATATCTTTGGGAACTAGTCTTCAGACCTCACCAGATATGCTGAAAAGGTAAATTCCTTTGCCACCTGTGATGTTTTCTCCAATGTTTCTACATTTCTTGAATATTTCTATGATTTCCCATCATTGTCCTGCCTTGGCACTTACTTTTTCCTTCCTCCCCCAAAAATATGCACACAGGGTGTTGTTTTGATCCATTTTTCCAGCATGTGTGTCTTAAGGAGACAATCACAAGATCAAAGATATTCATTTTCAAAAGGCAAGGAAGATAAAGAGAAGGAGAGGCCATGTCCATAATGTTTCCATGTTCTTGTCAAAAATCCCACAAGTAAAATAAAAAGAAATGAAGTGGTCCATTAAAGTACATTTCAGACTGAATAAGAAATTAGCAATTGCTTTCCCTTTGTTCAGTCCAGGAACTGTAACACCCCTCGCTCCACTCCACTCCAGTCAGCTGCTTTTTGAAAGAGGGAATGCCAGAAATGGATTGTTTCATGCCAAATGATTGAGGAAACAAAAGACCTTTCTCTTCCCTCCCTCATGCCATGGCCAGTAATGGCTGAGCTATCCAGCATCAGGGAATGTTGAACAAAGTTTGCTCCCAACCTCCCAAATGCATCACTTCTCCAACCTTGACAGGACTGAATGATAGACCCTCTTTTAAATAGGAAGAAATCGAAGACTATATTTAGAGTTTTTAGGGAGGCCCAGAGAGTGAAGGGATTTTAAAAATTATCTCTCCTATCCCCACCATGCCTTCGTATTGTGATTTCAATGTAATCTTTTAATGCATTGTTTTGTTTTGTTTTTACCATTGGTCAATTAAATGGTTTGTGTGGAAATCCAAAATACTGAAAGAATTCCTAAGACTAAATAGTCATTAGTTTGTTTTATTGTCTTAGCAAAATATTAATCCATCCATTTTAAGTGAACCCTCCTATTGGCTGCAGAAGCCAGGGCAATTCCTCCATCCATAAAGAGTTTATTCTTTAAAAACTTCTGATTAATTATTATATTAGGCTTTAGGACTAATTTTGTAGCAATTTGATTAACTCACTTAAATTATCTGGAGTTACATGCTCCCCAAAGGATTTTAGAATTATATACCTACCACCTGTTTACCAGTGTCAAAAAACACGGCAGCAAAAATTCAGATAACTGTTGGATGGCAGCAAGACAATACGGAAAACTCGGACTCCTTGCTGCAATCCACTTGCTATCCAATTGTAGAACAATCCTACATTTGCCTTTTCCAGCAAAATTCATATAAGATGTTAAATCACAGTTTGCTTTACCATGGTTCCTGGAATAAGGTAGAATTGGTAGGGTTCATACTGCACTGAGTTTTAAATATGATAATGACTAGCCAAAACCAAAGAACATATATTATGAGCTGAAAGTTAGAAAGTTAGTTATTGATCTCAACAGCAATGAATGAATGGTCTTTGCACCTAGGTGCTTCAGTAGGTTGCTACTATTCTTCTCTGGATTATCCATGACAGCATCTAGACAATGTTGATTAATCTAAAATAACTAAAGGAAGTTGATCCTGATAGGGCTTGGATGGAAGGTTTTGCAGCCTGTATATGGTTCCCCTAATTAAAGAGCCCAAGATTTTGAATCTGTATCTAGCAAAGAATGTTTTTTTCAGTTTATGCTACTTGCTTTAGAATTATTGATTGAATTATTAATTTAGAAGGTTGCCCATCTAAAGCTAGTGATTCTGATCAAATACAGAAATTAGTGCAATTAAATAAAAACAATGTAATGCAGCACTAGTCCGCTGAGATGCCTAGCAAATTTCTCCTATAGCATATTGTAATATATACCATACATCTTGGGCTCAGTTAACTCCTCACTCCAAGGTCTCAAGAAATAAGGACTATAAAGCCTTCTGGAAGAGTCTGTGTTATCTGAATCTAGGGGGGAGGATGTTCTATAGTACGTTTCATAACAGAGAAGGCAAACCTTTTGGACTTAGGTGACACTATTTCATAGGACATGGAACTTGTGGTGAGATGAGTGGAAACCATCAGAAATGGATAGACCCTAAGGTAATCTGTCTCTGCGTTATTCAGTGCCTTATTGGTAGAAGCCAATATCTTGAATTGCATGCAGAACCCTACTGGAAACTGTAGAGAAATAGAGAGAGCCTTGAAAACGGTATGTAGTAGTCATTAGGAGAACATGAATTTAGCTTGGAAAGCCAGGAGAGGATGCCAAAGACATTCAAGACTGCCCCAGCTTGATTGGCCTTGAATAGGAGGAAGAGGACAACTGCCAGACTCTCAAGTTGTTTTACCCTATAATAAGTTGAGTTCCAGCAGTTCATGCAGTGTCTGTTTCCTGATTTGCCCTACTTTAAAGAGATGACAGAAGCCAGTCAGAAATCCACAAAAGAAATGGTGTTAAATGGCTGTACTATGATATGCCCATAATTGCAGGCATCAATGAATTCTGGACCAGCTGCAGGCACCTCAAAGCAGCTTGATCTGCATTGAACATTACTGGTCACTGTTTGACCAGGAGGTCACTAAAATATGAATGACTATTAGCAGAACTTCCCGATCCAGGAATGGGCAGATTTGATGCACAAGACAAATCTTGACAACAGCTGTTATCTGTCTTTCATACAGGAGTCTCTACTCACCCATATTCCACATCAGTTTTGTTGGGGGCGAGGAGTGTTTCTACTCTGTTCAGAAACGGATGGAAAATTTCCAGATTATGGTGAGAGTGAGAGACAGCTGAACTTAAAGCTAACCACATGGTCTTATCAACACTGAGTCAAAGCCTCCCCCCCCCCCCCGCATCAAGTTGCCTACAGCTTCCAGGCAGTGAAAAAGAACCTTGATAATATTTCTGTACACATCCAGTAAAAGAGATGTGCAATTGAGTATTTCAGCATACTCACGATATTTGACCTCATGCTGATAAATGACCCCATCCCATGACCTCATAGAGATGATAAATAGGAGTAGGGAATACCCCTAATTAAGATTTCTAAGGCTGGATTTATCCCCCTTTACCAAAACTGACTGGAATTGACTTCAGAGAAAAGCCTTGTATGTTTCCCACTGCCAATCTCCTAAACAATCTAGAAGAATATCATGTTCTATGGGTGGGCTGTCCAAATTCGACAACTTTAAGACTTGTGGATTTCAACTTCCAGAATTCCCCAGAATTCAACTTCCAGAATTCCCCAGAATTCAACTTCCAGAATTCCCCAGAATTCCCCATCATGGCTGGTGAGGAATTCTGGAAGTTGAAATCCAAAAGTCTTAAGTTTGCCAAGTTTGGAGGCCCCTGATCAATGATATTGAAAGCACTAATGAATGATTAAGAAGGTGCAGCTTGAATGCATCATCCCCATTTCCAGTCTACTAGAGACCATAGCCACCAGGGTTTCTTGAATAGCTACAAGCTTCTGTTTTGAATTAATGGCTGGTGCCATATATGAAATCCAGATAGGTCCATTTCTGAGAAAGTGATAGCCTATCCAATTGGCCAGCCAAATTTTGATAGTCCATACCAAGTCAGTCCTCCCAACCATAATGAGCCATTGATGAAATAGAGTATTCCATATTCCATACTGAGTTTGTATTAAGTAGTAATAGTAACTGCCAGAATTTGGAGTCAGTGAATTTCCAAAGATCAAGCCCTGGGTCAGAGCACAAACAGTTGGCATGTAGTATCACTGAAGGATATGTCTTTCTTGAGACTAACCTCTTTGTCCCTCCATTTCCTACCATGTGTCCCCATGCCCATTATTACCCCCACACAAGACACCAACCTCTTTATCTACCCTATTACAGATCAAAGGGCCCCCTCATGTTGTAGAAACATGAATAGGAAATACTACCACATCATGGGTGTCAAACTCATCATGTCACATTGCCATCATGTGACATTTTGTGACATTTTCCCCATTTGCGGAACTGGGGTAGGCATGGCCTGCACGTAACGCATCCAGCCCGCAGGCCACCAGTTTGTCATCCTTGCAACATGGACTGGCTTATACTGCTAATATAACACAGAAATAAATTTGCAGAATAGTTCTAATAACTTACTGGGCTGTAACAAGTTTTAGTGCCCGATCTGTAAACAGCTCTTTCTCCGTTATGGTTGGAGACATCATCCAGGCATGGGTGGTGCTTTCCCTTCAGTTCAATGGACTGAGCCCATCAAAGCAATTTAAGCCCCGCCTCTGCTACTTGGAGCCCCTTTTCGCTCAGTCCCTTCAGTGTGACTAAGTGTGTTTTGGACTTCTTCCTCTGCTACTTACCTGTTACCTAGGTTGTGAGTGTTTATTTACCCCTTTTACATTTCCTTTCTTTAATCCCTTACTTGCAGAGCTTTCAGCTGCCTAATTCTCCCTTTTAAAAAGTTTTCCTTTTTGTTCCTTTTGGTTGCCTTCCCTGATTGCTTTTAATTTGGGAGCTATTTCCCTTGGGGGGAGGTTTCCCCTTCCCTGTTTCCTTGAACAGGGGTTTCCCTTGCTTCTGGGGGGTTCCCCCTTGCTGACAGTCAGGGGA
>JANHFM010001829.1:428227-451385 GCA_032468115.1 Grayia smithii | reverse complement strand
CTCCTCTCCTCTCCTCTCCTCTCCTCTCCTCTCCTCTCCTCTCCTCTCCTCTCCTCTCCTCTCCTCTCCTCCCCTCCGTATTAAGTCTGCTTACCATGAGGCCTCTGCATATGTTCAGAGGGCAGTTTTCATGTTTATTGTCTATTTCCATGTCTAAAAAATAATGATTAAAAAAAAATAAGTGACTAACATGGTAAACCAAATTAAGACTTAAATGAAAAGATCTTTCTTAATGCTATCTCCTTCCAGCTTCCAGGTTTCTCATCTCCAGAACTAAGGGGATCAACAAAGCTGAATTGGTATTAGACGTATGCCATCCTTTCCCCCACTCCCATCCCAAATACACAGCCAACTAATTCCGGCTCATTAAACAAGATTGCTTCCATAGAATTGTGACTGCCAGCAGCACCACAGTTTCTTTGTTCTCTTCAGAATAGCATCCCCAGGGGTGCTGATATTGCAGAAGGACTGAAATGGGTGCACTGAATGAACTAACCCCCCCAGTAATGAGACTGTTTTCAGTAGCACTTGCATGTGACCCTCTAGAATCAACCTTTTTGAAGGAGAGAAGGTTACTGTATGCTTTTCTATATCCAGAATATTCACCCCAAGAGCAAACTATTTCCTTCGTTTGAAGAAACTTTTTAATCTATTTAACTTTTTGGTTGCTATATGTATTCTGAAAAGAGAATCCCCATCTGCCAATCCTTGGAACATAGAATGAAATACTCTTGCCCATTCATCTTACTTTCCCCCATCATATCTTACATAGTTTAAATTATAAATGTAACATATGGGGAAGACTATAGTGTGGATAATAACAATAATTCTCAAAAACATTGAGTTTTTATTGAATGCTGGAAAACATATTTAATATTGTAACAGTTTATTTATAGGTTTCGGTCTGCTCCATTTTTGCAGTCTTGAGGATGGATAACAATGATTTAGAAAAGTACAATTGTATGAAGATTTCAAGTAATCTCATATTGGCTGGAAATTATTAGTTACTTAAAATAAGCAATGAAAATTCTGAAGCAAACAGATCCAAGAGAGTTCCTAGGTTTGTCTCACCTTATTGCAGCCAAAATAGAGAAATCTTAGGACAATCCGCCTGAAGATGATTGAACTTGATATTACCACAAGTTATTGTGGGTGGGTGGGATTCCATACTTGCAATGGAAGTGCTGATGTGGATATTGCAGCAATGCGGTTGCTGAAGAAAACAGCCAAATCCCCAGTCAACCCACAGTAATATTTAAATGCCTTCTTTGCGTACTTATGAATAACTTCTGGTTTATGTGATTCATCTACTGCTTTCTAAACTGGTTATGCCAATGGAATATGAAAACTATATGCTAAGTATGACTCCATAGTTCATTGGTTGGGATGGTAACTCCCAGAATTCTTGTGGAGATATACTCATGAATCTCCAGTTGCTCTCCCATGCTTTCCACCAATACAACTAATACAAACAAGTCTGTATTTCTATCTGTCTTTGTATTGACTTCTGTATAGACCAGGGGCCTCTAACCTTGGCAGCTGAGAAATTCTGGGAGTTGAAGTCCACAAGTCTTAAAGTTGCCAAGGTTGGAGACCTCTGGTATAGACCACATTAAGTACTTTTTTCTGGTGGGTCTGTTGAAATATGAGAAGTGAGAGAGGGACATCTAAGTACAGTTCTACCAAAAGTGTCCCCACCATTTTGTTTCCAGAATTCCCCATACTTTTTTAGACATCCATTATCACCTTCTCCACATACAGAACCAACTTCCTTACTATTGGAGTGGGTGCTCTGTTTTATGCATACTTCAGAATATCCTTTGCTTCACGCTTGCCATAGCTAAAATTAAATTCCATTTAATCTCAACATTTTCTTGGTATGTATGTGGAAAGTGGGGTAGAATCAGAATTGAATGAATGGAATGTTAGTTGAGAAAGAGAGGGTGAAAAGTAGATAGGATAGTCGGATAAGTGAAAAAGATCTAGAAAGAAAAAACATTGTGGATAAGACAACGGGTTACAACACATGACTACTTGTAAAAAGAGTTATCTGGAAAGATCATATAATTAGGCAGAAACATTCATCCATGTACTTTAAATAATAATTTATGCTCTGGTTTTTACATTAATAGTTGGTTCAAATTCTGGATATTTTCTGGTTTTGATGGGATCCAAGATCCATATCACATCCTCTTTGAAGTAAGGCATGTTTTAGACGACTCTCACTGTTCTTTATATTAAATAGGAGATGAAAGCAGCTTACCTTGAGTAAGTTTATAGTCAATTAGGACCAAATATACAAGCTGAATTACTAGAGTAACATCAGAGTGTATTGGCAATATTGGCAACTTTTGAGATGCATAAACTTTAACCCCCAAAATTCTCTGGCCAGGCTTGCCTCAGCCTGATCTAAATAGTTTGATATATCAGATAATCATAAGGAAGAAGTCAAAACTTTGCTGATGACATCATGTGAATAAGCGTAAAATCCATCATATATTGTAGGGTCTAAAATATTCTAGTTCAACAGTTCCTTCTTTCCTTGGAGTTCTTTTTAGGAATTATATATAAAACATCTTTAGCAGAGGTCACGGTTGATCCAAGATTGCTTATTAAATAAGGACACTATCTTGAGTCTCCCCATGTTCAAACTGCAGAATTTTTTGACCAAAAGAAAATTAGGTCCTTTTTAATTCTTCCAACTCTTTTCAAATAAGTTTAAGAAGAAAGGAAATTGTGTGTACATTCTGTTATTTGGGAGAAATGCAAGGGATTAAAGAGAGTGTAACCGCAGCAAAATGCACTTAACTCTTTCCCTTCTCCCTCCCCCCCCAGTAGCCCAGCTCAGCCTGGGCACTGAGATGGTGTCAGCTGGAGTGGGCTGGGTCACTGAGAGGTGGGGTGGGGCAGAGATGGTCTGATAGTTCAGAGCAGCTGCAGGACTGTCTGTGTGAAGGAGTAAAGCTCTATTCTCTTTCTGCCTGCCTAGCTGTCAAGTCCCAACCCAGTCTCTCTGATTTGCATCCATCTCATTCTCATCGGGTAGATTTTGCTATGCTATTGCCGCTGACGCCTCCTCCTCCTCCTCTTCCACTTCTCCCCTTGCAATTAGCTTTGTGTGTGCAGCCCTAGGGGCTTTTCCCTCTCTGTTTCCACCTTCTCTAGGAAGGGGAACGTGTTATTCCAAGGCCAGTTGACATGTTCACTTGAGTGTATGTGCTTACAGATATCTGGCGTGCCTGGACTTGGAAATCAACGTTTGATATGCAAGACAAAAGACTTGAGACAGCGAGAACAACTTTTTGAATAGGAGAGAAGAGAAACAAACGAGCAAACAGGCTTTATGCTGAAGCTCAGAACAGTAAGGGAGAAAGCTGTGTTTTACTGACCAGAGAATCTCAATGAAACCAGAACAACCTGGCTTTTGGGAAAAAAGCTATTGAAGCCTCCAAGTTTGCTCTGATCAGCTGGTTCTGTCCCTTTTGATATTGTTGCTTCGGATCAGAAATTTTCTTTGCTTGGTAGAAGAGTGGAATGGTAGAAGAAGGTAGAAGCCGGGGAGATACAGCTCCCTGTAGTGGCAGGCAACAGAGATCTCCACACTTTCCTGCCTCATCACAACGGGGCATTTCAGTGGTAAGCAAAGCCGTATGGAGTGTGGCACGAACAGGGAATGGATGGCATTTTGAGCAAGCTGTTGGAGTAGATTGTAGTTTGCCGGAACCCCGCTGCATCTGGCTGACAAGTTTGCGGAACAACGATGCTGAATGTTGGGAGAGACGATGGCGGCGTGCTGGAGCAATGATGGCCTGGCAGAAATGCCAGGCACGACCCAGGAGGGCCAGGAAGCTCATGGTGAGAGGGGAACGTTGCCATGTCTTTTAGGGTGTCTGTATACTTTAAGCAAGTCATTTCCTTCTGAGCCTTGCTTTTTCTATCTGCAAAATAGGAATAATTGTAATGTAGTTTTATGTTCTATTAATTAGCAGAATGACCATAACTATGTAAAATTATTTACCTTAGAGAAGTTACTGATCCTGGTAGAATGAATTATTGACCCCTCCCTCTGCTTCTACCTTCTTCTCAATATTATGATTAATATTCAAGATTTGGAAAATAATTCAAGAGATTACTTCATATGTGTGGCTCGTATTTTCCCACTAATATAATCATTGTAAGATGAGTCGGGAACGACTAGCACATATGTATGAAGGGAACCTTTACCTTTACCTTTTAAGATCTATACTTCTGAAAATTGAACTAGTAGCTCATGATCAACAACTCAACTTTCAACAGAGCTTGAGATCTGACTCCTTCATTTTAGAAATGAGAGCTGAGATGTGCCCTTTTCAGAAACATTAAATATATTTCCTCAGAGCATTCCCCAGATCATGTAAACACATGATCCTGGTTTGTTTATTTGTAAACCACTGATTAATGCTGAGGGTGGGCAAATGTAGCATCTTTAAAACAAGTATTCAGTCCTTCCATTGCTTCTATTTATTTACTGTAGTGATGGTTGTTTTGTGTTTGCTTGTTAAATGATTGCTGTATTTTGATTTTTATAAGCTACTTAGTAGAAAGGGAGGGCAAAACAAAAGACAAAACTACTCATTAAGAAAAGAGTGGATTCTTGAATGGGGAGGGAAATCAAGACAACTTTGTACGTACTAGATGGGCAAGCTGCTGATTTGCATGGATTTCAAGGAGTCTGATAGCAGGCAAGGAATAAATGATAGCTCATAGCCTTGGTTTCCATGATCTACAACATGGGAATACTTAACATAGCAATGACGTAAAGGGGACTTAACTTATTGGTTCTTTGAACTGATAAAGGTTGTGTTCTGCTTTAAGAGTGTCTGATTGTTTTGTGGGGCTATAGATTGGCCTCACAAAATGTAAATACACAAAATGTATTTGGGAAAAGTGGTTACACGTTTTTCACTAACATGAAGTTTTATCTTACCTTTAATATTACATATATATTTTTCCTGGGTATTTCATGTTATTTTTTCTATCAAGGATATCATGGGACAATTATTAGATATGGGATGGGAATATATCTCATTTATTGTTTCCTAGGTCCCTAGGAAGTAGCTTTGAACAATTACTAGCTCAAAATGAGTTAAAGAGCTTTATAGCTGAGTAAAGATTTGAATGTACATTGTGCAATTTTCTATATTTGTTAGACTTGTTCCTGGGCAACTTAACTTATTATCTAGGCAAAAACTGAGTTTTCAACGTGATCATTATGAAAATTTAGAAAACCTGTATATCTTTTAATTTCCATAATGTATTCAATAGGTAATACTTTCTGTGTTTTAATTTTGCTTTTACTAAGTTTGGAAGATGCTGAGAAGGTGTAAACTTTTCAAGAAACTGGATTGTTTTTCTTCATGTAATTGTTGCACATGTGTAAATGTCACTGAGTCTCAAAGTGTTGGACTCTATCCTCTCTACATTAAACATAAATGATTCTTTTCTTGCTTCCAGCTCAGATTGACCACAAGTTGTTACATCTATTATCTTATTTTTACCTTTTAGTTTTACCATTTGTTTACTGATTAATGCATTCAATCCATTTATGCTGTCATTTCATTAATTTACATGAATATACTGTAGGTATTTGATAAACATATACCAGACAGGGTAGGTATTGAGAATTAGTATCTCTGATCATCTGTCAAAATTAACTCTTTAGTAGGAGGCCTGTTGTTCATCTATGGAAATTCTCAATCCTTTTTCTGGTTATTTTTTTTTCTGTTCATCTGGCCTCCCAAAGCAGGCAAGCGAGCTAGTATAGCAAAAGTTTGTTCTCCATCTATATAATAGTATGGATTAGACCCAGAGTATAAGGCAGGTTAATGAGTCTAAAGAACACTAGGGTACTGACGTATGTTGTCAAGGGCCAAGCTGCAAGCAATAATGATCGTAAAATACTGTAGGATGGATACCACATACCGATAGCCCTTTATTTACAACTCATGACAAGCGGTCATAAGTTGAGGCATCCACATAACTGAACCAATTTTAAGACTTTATGACTGTTTTCAAGCAAACACAGAAGTTGTAAACTGAGTCCATGCATTCCTATGAGTATTGTTTGCTGAAAACTGGCCCCAAAGGTTGGAAAGTCACAAAAACCATTATAAATCGCAGTAATGTAACTGTGGAATTCTGCAATCTGCCTTAAAAGTGAGTTGGTTTCCAAGTGCCCAAAATGTAGTCAGGAGACCACAGGGCAGGAGCTATCAGAACTCTGGAACTGGGTTTTAAGTACATTTTGGAAGGTCTGTTGTAGCTTTTGATCATTAAGTGACCAGTTGTTAAGCAAGGACTGCCTGTGGAAACTTGCAATTTTAACAAGTTTTAATGCTAAAACATTATTCCTATTCTAGCCAGGGAGTATTTTTTCATTTATCAGTAAAAGGTTTTGCAGTAGTAGAAACAACTAAGAACTCATATATATGTACTCTCAAAACAATGGAGAGGTGGCTTTTGAAGACTTAAGAAAGCTTACCTTTAAGATGAAAAGAAAGTAAGTTTGAAGGTTTGCTTGTGTAAAATATTCTAACAAAAGTTTTATATTATCCAATGATTTAGTTTTGTATAGTGATGACTTATATCTTTTGTATATGCATGTTTTCCCTGATATTTGTAGTATTTGCATCCTAAATCTATTCAATATTGAGAGCATATTGAATAGAGAGAAGATGTTTAAAAGTACAGATGGTCACCCAATTTGAGGTTTTAAAGTAAATTAAGCGGGAAAGGATTATTGTTTGGAATAATTGGCTCAATTTACTTATATTTCTAAAATGTGAGAATTCCCTCTTACAATGTATGCAAGTTTGATTTGACAGTGGCTGTTGATTGATATGGAGAGAAATAGCCTCAGACACCAAGTGGTAATGTGTTCATAAATTATTCAGAAAAATTGAAAGGTTCACTACACTCCTCCTAGTTATTCTAATTAAGAGATAGTTCAAGATCAGCATATTAATTCATGATTAAGGAAAATGTGACTCCAAATACTATTGTTGGAGGATTATATGTAAAATGTGGGGTATACTGATTGAATGTAGTTGAAAATGGGGTTAGATTACTTATGGACAAGATATAGAACCAAAAGCGAATTAGGTCCTCTCTTTCTCTCTCAAAACTGTCACCACTTTTTTTCCTCCCCATGTCCACCCATGTGGAAGAACAGGACACTATTTTCAGAATCTGAGCTAACTACATGCTAAAGACAAGTGAGCCAGGTGATAAGATAGACAGATAGAATCCTCATCTCAACAATTTTTATGGGAAAATAGGAGAAGAAAGTGAGGTGGTGCTACCTTGTGTTCCTGTATGAAAAGCAAGACATAGATTTTATAACTAAATAAATGAGCCACTAAATAATTCTAACCCTTAGCCATTGAAGTTGAAGCTAGTCTCTATCTCTCTACCCAACTTATTTCACAAGGTTATTATTTTGGGGGAAATTTGAAGGAGAGGATGCTATATGGATTGCCTTGAACTTCTGGAAAAAAAGGAGATTCTCATTATTATCTGCTGTGGCCCATAAAAGTCTTAAATCAGAGTAGCATGCTAATGAGTCAATATTTGTTTATTATCTGGAATTTTTCTGTGGAAGATCAAAAAATTGTTCCTGACTAGGAGCGTTCAAATCTGAGATGTTCAAATAATTCTGAATTTGAGATGCGACATGAAAGTCTAGTCTGGGTAACTTTGGGCCAACAATTCTTTCTCAGCCCATAACATCAGGCTTAGGCAACAAGTTGGTTGGTCAACCAATGTTGCAACCAGTGAATCAACACTCAATTGATCAGAAAAAAGCAGAACCTGAATTTCTAGGAAAACACTGGGAAGTATTAACTTGAGTGCAGTGTACTTGTGTAAATCAGAACTACTAATTATTATTGCTGTTAGCATAGTAGACAGTTATATAATAAAAGCAGCAGTGGAACTTGATTTTAGCCGTAATGTGGAAGGAAAAGTATGCATGTGGGTGCAGAAACCTTCTACACTTTGCATTGCATCTCTACTTCCTCTGCTGATCTTTTGTTTCCTGTTATCAGGAACTTTGGTCATTCACTATGAATGAATGAACAAGAGGCCACTCGTGCAAAGTTTTAATCTATGTGCTTGGCTTGCAGTGCATCCACATCCGCTGTCTCTTCCTGAGGGCTGCTGAGTCCATTGACAATAGGAAGCAAACTGCAGAGCAGACAAAATGCACATGGAGAATGACCTGGGGGCCAGCCAGGCACAGAAAAGAGACATTGACAGGCAAGCTCAGAGAGGGTTAGACTTTTGTCCTAGGCTGCATTCTCTGAGCCCAGGGATCTGCCATCCAGGAAGAAGAGGGCAAACCCACACAGGCTGTTTTCCTAGGGAACCAAGTCAGTCATCTCAGTTCCAAATCAGATATCGTTTGGGAAAGGTAAGAGTGTGCTGAGTTACATATACAGGACAGACCAGTTGGGCTTCCTTCTCTGTAGGTTTTCAGTCAAATAAACTAGTCTAGAACAGCTTCTGTATTTTTAGGCAGCTGGGTTCTTGAATTAGTCATAAAAATAATTTATGCATCATTCAAAAACACTATTTTGTCCATAATCATTTCCATCTTGCTTTTAGTGGCTGTTTTCATTCTGTATGAGAATATATTAGAGGCTAATATCCATGGCTTAACAGTGGTGAGATTCAACCAGTTCGTACCACCTCAGGAGAACTGGTTGTTAACTTTCTGAGCAGTATGGCAAACTGGTTATTGGAAGAAATCATTAGGGCAGAGAACTGGTTGTTAAATTACTTGAATTCCACCACTGGTGGGCATGGAGAATCAACATAGAAAGAGGGGTTCCAATTTCAAAGGTTCAGCACTTGAGATTTAGTTCCTGATTAGTTATCTTGTGTCATTCTTGGGTTTATACTGTTCGAGCCTAAAGCATCTTCCTGATCTCCCTTCTTCACCCTTCCCTTTTCTCCAAATTGAATTTTCTCTACTGACCAACTTTTCTCAAACTCTTCAATTCTTTCTTTAGCAGCATTTTCACAATTGTACAATTCCTATCTGTATCTCCATAATTTGCAGTCAGGCACTTGTCCAGCCTGCCTGTTACTTTCCAAGTGCTGATGGAAGTTGTGACCTGGGGTTGTGGTCCATCTGGCTGGATCCAAATTAGAGCAGTTCTGCATGCTCCTCTCCTTTCTCCAACCACGACTTCTTTTTAAGACTGATTATAAGACCAAGGAGTAACAGTGTCAGCTCAAAGCTATAATCAGATGCAGAAATGCTGCTCTCAGTAGAATTTAGTGAGGAGTTAGATGGTGCCGTATGGGACACATATCTCCAGGCAGGTCATTCTAAGGGCAGGGGTCAAGTGGAAGCCAAGTTCTGAGCCAAGGAGAGATGACATCAAGAAGTGGGGGGAGAGATAGAAGGGCAGGCAGGCACTTAAAGAGGAACTGGCAAACTCCAAGAGTATCAAATAAGCATTGAGGCAGTGAAGAATGAGAACCCAGGATGAAGGCTCAGACCTTCATAAAAAAGTTCAAAGACTAGAACTGCATAATCTTAGGAAGATACTTCCTATGCTGGAGGAAAATTTGGCCAAGTGGGCGCTTTTCATAATCTATGTCTTCTGCAAATAATATGTGTGCCCCTTTTAATTTTTTTTGTAATTTGGGAGGAGGAAAAACAACTTTATGTATATGCTAACCTTACGGATAGTCCTCAGGTCAGGACCTTAATGGAGCCTACTCAATATGGTTGATTTGTAATCGATACTATCGATTACCTACTCAATATGTCGATTTGTAATCGACATTAAGTGAAGTGTCCACTTGATTGCCTCACATATGACCCTAACCATTGCTACTCTTCCTAATGCAGTCATTAAATTACCCATGGTAATTACCCATGCAGTCATTAAATTACCCATGGTAATTTTGTTAAGCAAAATCACAGTGGGTCAGTGGCCCTGGGAGAAGGCCCTTAGAGGCCTAGCCCAGGCCCTGCGCTAGGCTTCCCAAGGGGCACCCCATGCACCACTTCCAACATTTTGGTCCCTGCAGGCCTGGGTCTGCTTCCTACCTCAGCAGGCCCATATACCCCCTCCTCACTCTGTGGCCATTGTGCACTTACCTTTGATCACCTCTTGAACTTCCCGAGTTAGGAAAGGATGGTAGGCCGCTCCATTCCTCAGCCGCATAAGATGATCCCAGAAGCAGTGGCTATTTTTTGCACAGCAGCATTGAACTGTGAGCACTTTGAAAATGGCTGCTGCTCCAGGATTGTTCCACATAGCCCAAGAATGCAGCCTGCCTTCTTTCCTTAATTCAATCTCTGGAGATCCTCAGAAGGTAAGTGAGGAGAAGGGTCTGGAGCCCAGTGGGGTGAGAAGCAGGTCCAAGGCCTTTGGGCCCTGGGTCGGGGAGATAGGCAGGGGGGTCTGAAGCATCCCTGAAGTTGTCATAAAGCAAACAACCATGGGGGTGCTTCAGCAACTGTAACTTTGGAATTTTCACCATAATTTTGAATGGTTGCTAAGTAACCGATCATAAATCAAGGACTACCTATATTCAATAATATGCCAAATTTGGATTTTTTTGATCTTGACACAAAAGTTGTAGCCATTGTTGTAATTAGCAAGCATAACAATATCAAGGCATAAAGGAAATTTATGCATAAGGTGGAAAACTAACAATTATTGAAGTGTCACTTAAAATGCAAATTATCCAAAGCAAATACAGGTACTAAGTTAAAATAGGTAGTGAGGTCTTTGACTTCCTATAACTCTGTGTTTTAGGAGCACCTCTATACATACTGTATCAGATGCAAAAAGGCATTAATATATTCAGGTCCCTTGATTAAATGTATTTGAAGTTAGAAAATATGCAAAGGAAGATCTCAAAGGAGAGCTTGATGAATAAGAACAAAGTAAAGCAATTGTTTTGGAACTAGGAGTATCAGCAGATATCAGGACTTTGAAGATCTTCTGTGGAGCTAAACAGGGTTGGGACTAGTTAGTGTCTAGTTGAGCTGGTCCAGTAAATAGCAGAGCAATAAACTAAAATCTGGGGTTGGGGGAGAACTTGAAGGATACTTTAACTTCTCCTGAACCAGGATAAAAGGAAAATGGAGGGAGAATTTAACAGCATTTTCAATTATATAAAAGCTGTTTGCATAGGAGACAGAAAACAATTACTTTAACAAAAAAACAACTTTGAGCCTAATGGAAACAAAGAATGGGGATCCCCAGTACACGTGAGTCTCTTTAAGCTAAAAAGAGTATAGATGCACTTCATCTTCATTATCAGCAATTGGCGTAGTTTCTTTTCCTTTTATAATCTATTGGAAATGCTGACTTTGTTCACAATATCCAGTCTGCTGATCAAGCCCTTCTCCTCGTTGCCTTAACTCAGTGGTTCTCAACCTTCCTAATGCCGCAACCTTTTAATATAGTTCCTTATGTTGTGGTGACCCCAACCATAAAATTATTTTCATTGCTACTTCATAACTGTAATTTTACTGCGATTATGAATCGTAATGTAAATATCTGATATCAATATTCTTTGCTGTGGTAGAAGATAAGAGAAGCCCATTTTTGGGATTTTCGCGCTGGGCCCAGGCTTCTTTACTGCCCTTTCCACAGGCAAATCCATCCGGGGGCCTGTTTTCTGTCTGCCCCAGAGCTCACAAGAAGCCATCTCTACTTCCCTTCCTTTGCACTCCTGCCATCCAACCTGCAGGGCTAAAGGCAGTGCCCGAAACCTTGGGAAGAAGCGAAGGCTCTGCAGCCTAGACAGAAGAGCCAGGGTTGCAGGAGCAGAGAGATGGGCGGCCTCCCCTTCTCTCACCCCACTTAGGCGACCCTGTGAAAGCGTCGTTCGACCCCCAAAGGGGTCCCGACCTACAGGTTGAGAACCACTGCCTTAACTGATTGGAAGGGTGTTTGTAAATGCAGTGAAATTCTCCATTTAAATCTAGCTTTGGTTAGTTGGTAAGGAAGAAATTTTTTTCTGGATATAAAGCCAGGAAAGTTTTTTATTGATGGCATAAAGGTTCTTATTGCTAGAAATAAATACAAAGATTCTAACACACACACACACACACACACACACACACACACACACACACACGATGATATTTTGGGGATATGCTTGCTCTGAGTCTTAAGATTTTAGGTATAGAATTTGGACAGTTTGGAATTTGATACTTGGGGTTCTTTTTGTATATGTTCTTTTTTGCAGTTTTCATTTAACAACCAACATTTTTTGTGGACAGTGTAATGACTGGGTTAACGAATTTTTCACACAGTACTCACAGTAATAATACAATTACATATACAGA
Source organism: Grayia smithii (assembly GCA_032468115.1). Classification (NCBI taxonomy): domain Eukaryota; kingdom Metazoa; phylum Chordata; class Lepidosauria; order Squamata; family Grayiidae; genus Grayia; species Grayia smithii. Next base: position 439,024 of record JANHFM010001829.1, on the reverse strand, counting down.
ATTTTTGTATTCCAATTTCTAACCTGAATGTGCTCATTATAATTATAATATTTTATTTTATGTATCAATCTATATTATACTATTTTCCCAATTTATACTTATTTCTTTATTTTTCCCATTTGTTGGGATTCTTCTATATTCATTTCATTATCTTTAAATACCATCCTCTCTTTATTTATGATTTTTTATCACATTCTCCAAAAGTATATGTAAACATCAATAACATTTCTTTATACAATATACTTATTAACCCCTGTTGTCACTATTTTAATATTATAAATATCACTGTGTTCCACCACATTTTAAATATCTCAATTTTCTATAAACACCAATAAAACCAGTTGTCAATAAGATTTAATCAGTCCCAAGATTATATTTCTAAGTCCCCTAAATTTATAAACCTTGAAAACTATATTTTCCAATATTGCATCCTGTTAATCATAATACCTTTTAGATATACCTAGTCCTAGTCTTCCACCTCCTAATCTTAATATATTGATGTTTATAATAAATTCTATTACATATCTATATATGTGCTACTATTTTCCCAATTTAAACTTTCCACTTATTTCTATTTCTATTGGTTTTCAATATAATTACTATACTGCTAAATATATGGCTATGGCTTAAAAGCACATAGATTTGTGCTTAATAAATTGTAAGCCGCCCTGAGTCTCCAGAGAAGGGCGGGATATAATTTCAAATTATATATATATCTCCATCATCTCTCAGCCTTTTTAGAATTTCATCAATTATTGATTTTTTGGTGATTCTTTTATGTTTCTTTCTTGGAATCATATATGTCTTTCTAACCTTTTTGCACATACTAATTGTTACCTCTGCCTTACCCTTTATCTCCTTCTGCTGCATTTTTTTGCTCCTTCTGCTGCATTTTTTTGAATATCCATCCATAACCCTTTCATTATTTTTGAAAGATCTTCCTTTTTCCCCCTCTATTCTATTATAAACAAGGCTATCTATTTGATTTTTAGTATTTATTATTACTATCTTTTCAGTGTTATCTGCTTTTAACTAATTCTTATCTTTTTGTAATTTATTTTGCTTGGTCCCCTCCACCACTCCTTCTAATTTCTCAGCTGTCTTCTGTGTGTTAGATTCATCTTTTCCCACATATGTTGAGTGCCTTCTACTTTCACGTCTTTATCTGTGGTGGGTTGCTACTGGTTCTCTATTTTCCAGCTGTTCTCACTGTGACGTCAACTGGAAGTTGAGGAGCGGAATTTTATGCTTGGTTCTGAAGACATGTTTTTGAGAATAGGGCTTTAAATATAATGAGAATGGATGAGGACCATAGAATGGAGAAAAAGAGAAACACTGATTGGGCAGAAGATGGAGATCAGCTAGTCTGGCAATGAATGCCCTCCTAGGGGCAACAGAGTGTAAAAAGGGATGATTGGGTGGCATGTCCCCAGATCTTTCTCTATACTGGTGGTTCCAGAAGATTCAAAGGAGACTGTGTGATTGTGAACAGGCTGCTCAGCATTAGAGGTTGGGCTTTCAGGCTGGGATAATCTGGGCTTTGAGTTTTACTGAAGATTGTTCATGACTTCCATGGATCTTGCCAAGGAGTCTTATACTTGGAAGGGGCTTTGCTTAACCACATTGTATTGTGTGCCTAAATTATGATTTTTACCACCACTATGCTACTGATAGGTTTTCAGGTACAGTTCAAAGTGCTGGTTTAATCTATAAAATCCTATATGTTTGGCTCACAGGTATCTCCAGGATGACCATATGGAACTGGGCTACTGTAAATGTTTGCCTTGAATGGGCATGTTCAAAGTCCCTATATGTATAAAGTGCAATAGGAGTCCCTGTTTTCTCTGTAGATTGCTTCCCCCCACCCCCACCCCAGTTTTCCCTGTTCATTCTTCGAGATCTAGACAAGAGGCCTCTTTGAGTCCCAACCATGACAGAATGTCATTTGCAGGGACTTAGGGTTGGCCCTCCTCAGCCGATTACTGCCTTGTTTGGCACAGTACCAACCAGTCCTGAATTTGTTAGTCTTTCATAGTGCTCTTAAGGTCAGTAAGCAAAATTTGCAAAATTTGAAGAGAGGGAAAGTCATCTTAGTCTATCATAGATAGTGATTGTGTTATAGCAGTTCCTTGGTGCTTGAGTGCATTTATTTCATCATTAATTAATTTATTTGGCAAATTATATAGCTACCCAACTCACAAATGTGACTCTAGGCAGCATGCTACAATAGACAGTTAAAACAAGTATAAACAACTATTAAAACAATTAAACTTAAGTAGAATTAAGACTGTAGGAGAATAGGCAACATCCTAAACACAATATAACTATATTGCAGGCTCCCTGTTCTCATGAGTTCCCCAAGGCTGCTGGGAAAATTTAAAAGCTTTTCAGAAGGTTGGTAGGATTGTTGCCTCACCATGGAAGGAATGTTATATAAGGCAGGAGCCATTTCAGAGAAGGCTCATCTCCTGGTGGAACTCTCTGGCTGACAGGGCCAGTTTTCTTTTGTTTTAATCTTATTGTTTTGGAGATCTGTAGGTTGTTCAATGTTGGCCATAATTGAGCAGCATAGAAACCTAATAAAGCTTTAGAGAAGTCTTCCTCAGTGAATCACAAAAAGAATGTACATTTATTTTATTTATGCATTTTTATGGAAATCATAAATATTAGAGGCTCAAATCACCCTACTTTGGATACATTATGGGAAGACCTAGCTTTTGGAAAAGATTCTAATGCTAGGAAAGATAGAAGAAAAGAGAAGAAGAGGACATCTATCAGTAGGGTATTCATTTACAATGGTGATGGGTATCCATTAAAGGACCTGAAAGACCAGGTTAAAGACAGATTGCCAAGAATCAACAATAATTTAATAATATACAATCAATCCATTATCACAGAATATATATATATTTACAATTTGACTGTTCCTAAGCTATATACCTCAAGAGCAAATATAACTTTATCTGCAAATGGGTATGCATAGGGCAGGGCTGTCAAACTCTTGTGGGTCGGATGCATCACACACTGGCCACGCCCACGCCCACGCCCAGTTTAGCAAAAGGGAAAAAAGTCCTGATATGTCATGTGATGCCGATGTGACGACGTGAGTTTGACACCCCTAGGGCATCGACATGGCTTTAATAGCCAGGCTGAAGACTCTTTTCCTGGGCAGTTGACTGAATCAGATGATATCTGATTCCCTCAGGCTGCCCTCCCTTTCAGTCCTGACTATGAATCCTTTGTTTTTAGCTGTTAATGATGTCATTCCTGCATTTGAATATCACTTTGGACTTAGCTAATGAAGCCATGAGGAGTTTTTAGTAGCTGCATCTTTTTTTTGGCAAAGAGAGACTGTATTAACCAAGAGCCTTTGTCAGAATGAGAATCTTAAAGCTTAGCTGTATCAAAGTGTAGCACTATCCTCACAAGGGTTGCTGGAGTCCGGATTCTCCTGGCCCTCTTGGTATGGCTGTCAGTCCACAGTGGTTCCTCGCTCAGGCACTTTTACTGACCTGGATCACATAGTGGAGTGGTGGTTACTCTCCTCTCAGCAAGCAGGTCACATGATGGGGTGTTGGTTAGTCTTTTTCCAGCAGGTGAGTCACAAGATGAGAAGGTATTCAGGTGACTGGTCAGCCCTTCTTCCTTTCTCCCTCTCCTCTCTCTCTCAAACTGCCTGCTGGAATGTCCTTCCATCGCCTTTGCTCCTTCATGGATATCTCTGTTTGCCTCTTTTCACTCAAACTCTTATCTCCCTCAGCCTTGCCTCAGAGAAGCCTATCCCATCCCTTTTGTTCCCTTAGGCTTGTCCCACAGAAACCTCTTCTATCCTATTTCCTTCTCTCCCTCAGGCTTGCCTCACAGAAGGCTCTCCTGTCCTATCCCCTTATTTCCTTCAGGCTTGCCCCATAGAAACCTCAACTATCCTATCCCCTTCTCTCCCTGAGCTTGCTCAAGAGATACCTCTCCTATCCTATCCCCTTATTTCCCTCAGGCTTACCCCATAGAAGCCTCTCCTATCCCATCCCCTTCTCTCCCTTAGGCTTGCCCCACAGAAACCTTTCCTATCCCACCCCCTTCTCTCCTTCAGGCTTGCTCCACAGAAGCTTCTCCTATCCCATCCTCTTCTCTCCCTTAGGCTTGGCCCTCAGAAACCTCTCCTGTCCTATTTCCTCCTCTCCCTCAGCCTAGTTCCACAGAAGTCTCTCTTATTCTATCCCCTTATTTCCCTCAGGCTTGCCCAATAGAAACCTCAACTATCCTATCCCTTTCTCTCCCTTAGGCTTGCCCCTATCTTCGCCGTTGCCTTCACTTCCTCTCCCTTTCCCTAGGCCTCTTTTTTCATTTTCCCCCTCAACCAACCCCCCGTTCCTCCTCTTGCACTCTTTCTGCCTCCTCCGCTTCCTGCCAAAACCACCTCCTCTTATTCCCTCCCTCCCTACTACCAAAGTTTATCTATTATTGGTTTTATTAATTAGACCCATAAAAACGAGGAGCATTAAATACATTAGAATATCAGTATCTTATTTTAAAATTATTTATTAGATTTTTATCTTGCCTTTATTAATTTAAAAATAACTCAAGGCAACTAACATACATAACATCCTTTCCTCCTCCTATTCTCTCTACAAGAACAATCCTGTGAGGTGAGTTGGATTACTACTTCAAAGTCACCCAGGTGACTTTCAAGTCTAAGGCAGAACTTGTATCAGAATGCTTATAGTTTTCAAACCATCTCCCAAAAATATCTATGAACACTTTTACTAATCTACCTGCACACATGGATATTATTTATATCTGATCTGTTTTTATATGAATCAGGTCCAGCATTATTAACATGTATTAGAGTGTCAGAAGACAACCTTCCTTTTCTCTTACCTGTGTCATTTATGAAGTGGCTATACCAAAAGCTGATTTTGAGAAGCCACCTTCCCCTTCATCTTTAAGAGTTCTGTTATGCTAATAGAAATATTGTCTGGTTCGGTGATGCAGCTTGAGGATAAAAAGTGAAAAGAAAGGAAAGTCCTGTTTTCTGATCTTGATTCTGCAAATCTAAGGCTTTTCTTCCTTCTCCATAATTTTCAGATAATCCTTGTTATTGACTGCCTTGTTTAGCAACTATTTACAGTTACAACGGTGATAAAAAGTAACTTTACAACCAGCCTGGCCTTGTATTTACAAACCTTACAGTTCTGTAAAACAAAGAATAGAATAGAATAGAATAGAATAGAATATTCTTGATTGGACACACAAGGAATTTGTGTGAAGAAAAGAAAAGCATAAGCAGAATTGCAGTGTCACTTAGTGACTGCTTGACTTAACAACCGAGTTGCTAGTCCCAATTGTAGTTACTACCCTGTTTTCCCCAAAATAAGACATCTCCTGAAAATAAGCCCAATCGGGCTTTTGAGCACATGGCAATAAGGCCAAGTGCTTATTTCAGGGTTCAAAAAAAATATAAGACAAGGTCTTATTTTCGGGAAAACACAGTAAATGAGAACTACCTATGCTGAAATAATATGCTAGAACTTTCTTTGGTATATAGAAGCTTTGACACACATCAGCTTCTTGTCCATCTTTTTTTGAATTGGTCTTGTGTAGAGAGTTATCATTGATCTGGAATGAAAACAGAATATTTCACAGTTTGGAGCTCATTGGGGCCTTGGAAGGCCGGTTGGAAATTGCATGAAAATGAGGTGGTGTTTTTTTTTATAAACTCCTTAAGAAAATGGTTGATTTACTGCTTTAGATTTTGAAAACTATTTGTCTTTCTTTAACTTGATCCTGATATGAACAGGTAATAAACTAGAAAATACTTGTGAGTAAAGAATGGCAGGCTGGCTGGGGAAAGAGCCAACTCCTCATTGCCCTTTTCTCCTAAAACCTCCTTGTTTACAAGCCTTCAGCAACAAAGGAACTACTACTCAATTTGGCCTGGAGGCAGATGGATTTTTGTTTCCAAAGATCTTATAATAAAACTGATGGTATGATTACTGGGGTCTAGATGCTATGTGAAAAATGATTCAAACTTTAAAATTTCAAAGATTTGCCCTTTGCTTTCTGCCTGTATTTATTGTTGAATCCCCAATTTAATTTAATGGAGTATTTTACTGAAAATACTCCATTCATCTCTATTCTGTTCCTCTCCATTAATTAGGTGTACTCATTTTTGAAATGAGTACCATTTTAAAATTTGCACACCTCAATGCCATTGGTTAAGTTGTCAGATGTCACAGAATGATCTTGACACTTGTGACACATCTAATTTCATCTAAAATGTTTTGTTGTGGTTTTTAAAATAAATTTCAATAGAATAAGTTCACATAGCACACTGAACTAAACTCAAACAAACCACATAAATGAAGAGTGTGTCAAGCAAGCGTTCTAACTGAGCAGGGAAACGGTTCAGAAATAAGATCCTTGGCAAGACAAGACATATTATAGATAGAACTGGAAAGTGGGGAACTCCTTTCCACTTGGCCTTTATTTTATAGAGCAGCAAAAAAATAGTTCCTAAATATTAACTATTGTACACACAGACACTATCTTGAATTTCAGTATCATGCTTTTTTTATTCAAATACCAATTTATTATTCTGCTTAGGTTGATGAGCATGCCAGCAAAGCTATCACTGGGTGTGAGAAGGAAGTCACTTTTAACCCACTCACTTGGTTACACCCTTTCCCTAAAATCTCAGTCTACATTTAATGGAGTTGCTTTTGGCGTCCCTTAGGCTGAAGCAAACCAGCTGATGTGGCATAACGAGCAACTGCCTCAGGGGCAGCATGCTTGCAGACAGAGTTGTCTGTTGTGATAAAATATAGCTTATTGTAATTACCCTGAATCCCCAAACCTGCTATTTTCTCCATTTTTAATTGGGCTTGAGGAATGATAAACAGCAGGCTTTTACGATTTCCTCTATTGCAACTACTTTGTTGACTGGGTAAACTTTCCAGGTGGCTGACTCACATTTTACATTTTCTGTCGGTTTTCATCAATGATAGTTAAATATGTATAATATTTATCTATGCTTTTTCAAGATTTGTAATTTGTATAAATCTGACAACTTGTTAAAACTGTCAGGTGAACATTGGTTTCTTTTCATTTATATTCCACAGTACGAATAACCATAAGTAATGTGTCCTAAATTAAAAGTGAATTTTTGCCTCATTGTTTGATACCAGAGTGGATTCCATTGGTTAATTTCACTTGCTATTATATAAATATAGGGTTATTTATCACAGTGGCAAGGAACCTGTGGTCAAAATATTGCTGAATTATAACTTCTAGAAATCCCAACACAGCAAGGATGAGAGGAGTATCAGGAAAGCCAAGGTCCCTCCTTGACCTGTATAATTTTTTTTACCTCCTGAGGCAGTATTTGCAAACTCTCATTGGAAGCAGAAAAAGTTGCAACCTGATAACAACATATCAGGGTTCCACAGGACTCAGTACTCTCTCCATTCCTGTTCAACATTTATATGAAGCTGCTGGGTGAGATCATCCGTCACAATGGACTGAGGTATCACCAATATGATACTCAGCTGTATGTCTTGGCCCGTAGTGAGTTAAGTGATGCCATGTCCTCCCTCTCGGAGTGCCTAGAGGTGTTAGGGACTGGATGGGGAGCCAAGGGTTGAAACTAAACCCTTGCAAGACCGAGTGGCTCTGAGTTTGGGGTTCGTTGGCTCAGGGAAAATTGGTCCTTTGGTCTTGGATGATGGGATGGCACAGACCCTGGGCATAATGAAGGGGTTTTTCTGGACTCATGACTCCTGCTCAAAGAGCAGATGATGGTTGTGGCCAGGAGGGCCTTTGCGCAACTGTGGGTTGTATATCAGTTACACCCTTTCCTGGATCAATAGTTCCTACTCACAGTCACTCATGCCCTAGTCACTTCTCGTCTTGACTATTGCAACATGCTCTAAATGGGGCTGCCCTTGAAGAGCATCCGTAAGCTCCAGTTGGTGCAAAATGAAGCGGCCCGCATGGTTTTGTGCAGACCCGGGAGTGCACATGTATCACCTCTCCTGCGGGAGCTGCATTGGTTGCTGATTTGCTTCCAGGTGCAATTCAAGGTGCTGGTTGTCACCTTTAAAGCCCTTCATAGCTTGGGACCAGTTTATTTGAGGGACCGCCTCTTGCCGATCACATCTACCTGACCCATCAGAGCGGGGAGGCAGGGAATGTTGTGGGTTCCATCCCCTAGTGAGATATACCTGATGGGACCCAGAAGAAGGGCTTTCTTCATGGTGGCTCCCTGTCTCTGGAACATCATTCCACCAGAGATTAGAATGGTTTATTATTTTAAATGTGGTTTTATATTCTGCATGCTACCTTGAGTTGCCATGGGCGAATAGAATTTATACAATATAAATTCAATAAATAAATAAATAAATAATCATATTGCAATGGGACATCTACATTATTTCGCCATAAAATGCATCTGAGGCTGATAACCATTTTCTTTTTTTAATTAATTTTTTTTAATGTAATAAAAATACAAAACACGAACAAAGATAGAAAGTAAGAGATAGAGAAAATAGAAACTGGGGAAAAAAAATCACACACACTAACAATTGTGCCTTCTGTCCTTTTTTCTATTAAGCAATTTTAATCCTCAATTTCATCTCAATTTCATCTCATTTTTAATCCCCAAATCCCATAATCATCAATGCATTTTTTTCCCTTCTCTCAGCAAAAAGTCCATACAAGGGTTCTAATCTTTTTCAAAAAGTGTTTTTGTTTTTCTCTGACCAAAGTAGTCAGATTCACCATTTCTGCAAGTCCAATTAATTTTATGACCCAATGTTCCAATATAGGCATTTCATTGCTTTTCCAATAAATTTGTGTACAATAATCTTGCCCCAGTTACTATATACAATATTGTTTTCCCATATTTTGTTTGTCCTTAAAATCTATTGAAATAATAGTGGTGCCAGCATTTTATTACTTTTTAATACCTTTTGCATCTTTGTGTGAATTTGACTCTAGGTAATGAACTTTCTTCATGCACAGCTCAGTGTTATAATTGCTATGTCACTATGTTCTAGTATTTTTGGGGGGAAAAGTTTCAATGGATCAAAGTGCTGCATCCTTTTGGCAGAGATAATGGATGGTAAAAATAGGGAGGTTGAGCAATTGGGAAGAAAAAAGAGTTACAGCTCAGATGAAGTGGAGATGCAGAAATTGAAACGAATTCTGATATTCAATGGGAGAGACCCACCAAAAAGCAGGGAACCGAGCAAAAGGAAACAGGCACATAAAAATGTTGTTGGGGGGAGTTTAAATGGAAGAGAGGGTCAGCAAGGAAGCATGAGAAGTGGGGGATGGGGTAGTGCAAAGAAAACAAAGCAAGTAAGTGATAGCAATGAGGTTGCCTTTTAGTCAGTGATTTGAAAGGACTAGCTTAATCTTTTTGAGCGCCTTAGTATGATTATGTAAATAGACACAGAATAAATTATTAAAGAATGGTATATATATGTACCCTTGCCCTGTCCTTGGGGAAGTGTGAGTGCCCATGAGTACGAAGGCACCATCTGCAGCTTTGTTGCTGGGGCAGCTCATGGTTTTGTTCAGGTTATTACCAGCAAAACAGCTGTTTATGTTTGGGTGAGAAGCTTCCCCTGGGGTGGAGGGTGTTATAGAAAAGCTCTCTCTCTCTCTGTGCATTGGAGGGAGAGGGTCCTGCATGACGTGGTGCGCCTTTGTCTGAACAAGGTATATATAATAATGTATCGTCTGGCAATTTTGTCCCAATTTTCATTTCCCATAATGAGCATTTCCACTTCCCGTTTAGGTAGAACATAATGGGGGGGAACCACTCACAGACAGTGTCTGATAACAACCCCCCACTCCTATATTTTGTTCATTGGAGGTAGGCAAATTTGCCAGAAATATATGCGCATGTAATTATAATAATGTGTTAATTAAAATGATGCGTTTCCTTTGACTTGAAAGGTTTGTTCAATTTCTGCCCCATAATCTTCGGTGTTGAGTATGCACCATTTCCAGCCCTTTTTTGTTCCCAGTTCTTGCTTCCTGTCTCCATTCTCTCTTTTTTTCTCTTTTTCACTGATCCATTATTTTTGAAATACTTTTTTGGCCTCAGGCAAAGCTCTAAAATAACTCTTTTCTTTGTCAAAAAGGTATATATTTGCATGATAATTTTGCTCTCTGAATTTGTACACCTCTTAGTTTAACCTTTCTGTTCTTACTATTTGCATGCTGGTCTCTGAACTCTTGCTCCCTTCCTCAGTAATGTTGTACTTGACCTGTTGTAGTTGACATAGTATTTAACTATCAGGGCTAAATAAAGTTAAACTATAAAACAGTCACTACTACTGTTTCTCTCAATGCTTTAAGAACATGACTTAGTATTATTAAGATAATACAGATGGAATGTAGAGTAAATCATACTGGATCCAGTAATGCCAGTGCCCAATATTGATTGGTTTTATTATTGTTTGATCAGAACAATTATTCCTGTAATAAATTAGAGCTATTATATTTATATAGTATACACATTATACCTCAAACACAGCAGGTATATGTGTGACTATCTCCATACCAAATATAAACCTGTAAACTAATAAGCCATGAAGGAAGTTAGACAGCAACTCATTTCCTGATATGCTAACTTTCTGTGTTGTGCTTCTGTTTGTAATGGAGGCGCATTCCATCAAATGAACCTCTTTCAGCAATATCGGTCTCCGGGTGCAATTCAAAGTGTTGGTTATTACCTATAAAGCCCTATATGGCTCAGGACCAGGTTATCTCCAAAATCGTCTCCTACCC
>JANHFM010001829.1:393142-413300 GCA_032468115.1 Grayia smithii | reverse complement strand
TCTTGTCCTGCCCTCAGGTGCTTTGGAGAATAGTTTGACTCCCTCTTCTTTGTGGCAACCCCTGAGATATTGGAACACTGATATCATGTCACCCCTAGTCCTTCTTTTCATTAAACTAGACATGCCCAGTTCCTGCAATCGTTCTTCATATGTTTTAGCCTCCAGTCCTCTAATCGTTGTTTGCTCTTCTCTGCACTCTTTCTAGAGTCTCAACATCTTTTTAATATCGTGGTGACCAAAATTGAATGCAGTATTCCAAGTGTGGCTTTAGCAAGGCATTATAAAGTGGTATTAACACTTTATGTGATCTTGATTCTTCTATCCCTCTGTTTATGCAGCCTAGAACTGTGATGGGTTTTTTGGCAGCTGCTGCACACTGCTGGCTCATATTTAAGTGATTAACCACTAAGATTCCAAGTTCCCTCTCACAGTTGCTACTGTTGAGCAAGGTACCCCATCTACTGTACCTGAGCATTTCGTTTTTCTTGCCTAAATATAGAACCTTACTTTTTGCAACCACTGAATGTAGACCAGGACTTTGGTCTTTTTAAAAAAATTGAAATGAAAAAAAGTCAGACTCACCCCAGAGACATCACGGAGACCTATCCAGACATCACTAGGAGAATTCTGTTTGTCTTTGATGTATTCAGCCACTAGGTTGGACTCTTGGGAGCTGTGAATAGAGGCGAGATGACATCGAGAGTTGTAGCTCTGGCATTCAGTCTAGGAATAAAATGAAATAAAAATTTTAAAAAGACACCAGAAACATCATGGAGCACCATCCAGACATCATTAAGTGATTCCTATTTGTCTTTGATTTACACAGATATCACCTTGGACCAGTGGTGGGTTTCAAAATTTTTCACTACCGGTTCTGTGGGTGTGTCTTGGTGGGTGTGACATAGCTTGGTGGGCATGGCAGAGGAAGGATACTGTAAAATCTCCATCCCCTCCCCACTCCAGGGGAAGGTTACTGCAAAATCCCCATTTCCTCCTGATTAGCTGGGATTTGGGAGGCAGAGAATAGATGGGGGCAGGACCAGGAGTGAAATCCTCCCAGTTAGGACCAGTTCGGGTGATCCAGTAGCGATCTGGCAGGTGGTTCGGAGAACCGGTAGCGATGGTGGTGTCCGGCTCCACCCACCTGCCCAGGTGTCCTTACTTCCTGCTTTTAAAAGTTAAAAAGAAAGGCTCTAACGATCACAGCTCATCTGTAATCGTCAGAGCCTCTTTTTTTTACTTTTTAAAGCATTTTTTACAGCTTATTCCACCAATAGGCTGTAATAAAATTGCTTTTAAAAGTAAAAAAAAAAAAGGCTCTGACGAACTGGCAGCTCAGCTGTGATTGTCAGAGCCTTTTTTAAAAACCTTTCAAAAGCATTCTTTTGTACAGCCTATTCAGCTGAGGCAAATACACTAACTATACATTTTCCCAGCTGGGAGACTCAGTTTCCACATCAAATATAGAGCAATTAGTCCCGACAAACCTGGTTCTGGCAGAGGAATCTGACTTGATTGATGTACACTGGAAAACAAAAGGTTGTCTGCGACAACTGGCCACTCCCAAACCCCTACTATTTATTTTCCAGCCAGGGAGGGGCTGGCTAGCGTCTATGACTTCTTTTCCCTCAGAGCCAGCTTATTGCTTTCCTTTGCTCTCCTCTCCTCTCTATGCCTACACGCATCTGGGATGGGACTCATCTGTTCCTCCCCCTCACTCAGCTCAGGCCCTGAAGGCAGCTGCCTCTCCATCTGGGCATGGACAGAAGACCTCAGGTCTGCATCTGCCTCAGTTTCTGCTTTCTCATCAGAACCTTCGAAAAGCTCCGAAGCTGGCCCAGGTTCCCCCTCCATGTCTGACACTGCTGCTAGCTCTGCTGGCAGCTGACGGGCCACAACAAAGAGAATAGCAAGCCATGCTCATGAGTAGAATAGGTGCAGACTTTACACCTTCCACATCTCCAGTTGTGCAATTTTGATTTCTCAAGAAACCTTTTATCACACCTGGACTGGTGAAAAAGGGGATCTTACCTCAGCTTTAGGCCAACTTAATTCCTCATCAAAATATCCATAGCAGTTATCCTGTTCCTGTAACCAGCCTTGGGGGCATGAAGCAGCCTTGGCTACATGGAGACCAAAGGAGAAAAAAATAGTAGGTAAATGGAATAGTTTCCAGATTTTCATGAATGGAATCTCTTTAGCTGGGAGTGATTGGAAGCAGCTCAGTGTCTCACCCTTGGTGAAGTTCATGGATTTTAAAATGGAGCAAAAGACTCCAGGGACACAAAATATTTCCACTTCCTCCTTTACCACCTTGAAAGTGGTCCAAGAACTTTATTTTCCAGACCAATTTCAAGGTAACAAGATACACTTTGGAGGGGCTCACCTCCCAAAAAACAATTGGTGATCAAAACCCCAAGGAAACAGAGGCCGATGTCCATGGTGAGTCCCATCTTCTGATTGTTCTTTAGGAGAAAAGAGAACTAGATGTGATCGAAGAATTAATAAGAATGGCATTCATACTAGCTTGCTGAGAAAGAAAGCAAATTTTCAAGTACCATGATTTAATTTTGATTCTAGTCTCCCTGCAAACTTTTCTGTTTCAATTCCCAGCATGCAACCCATGAAAAGTTCTATTGCTACTTCAAAAAACCATCTCCTTATTGCAATGCCGGATCACTATACATTTAGCAGAGATCATTTAACCCACACTTACCAAGAATGCCTTCAGCCTCTCACCTTGCGTAGTTCTTTAACTGGAGAGGTTGAATTGGCGGATGGTTGAACTGATGGACTCTCACTTTCTGAGCAATCATTAAATAGTCTCCAGATAGACACCAGATGGTACAACATCAGGATGGCCAAATTTCTTCCAGGATTTCCTGGTCTCCTCTCTTCTTTCTACTAGAATTGGGAGGAAAGCAAAGTCAAAAGATAATTGGTTGATATTTCCTTAGGTAAACAAAGGAATTATTAAATACTGATAATTTGATAGTTAACTGGTTCTACATCCTAGTGGAAATCAAACATCATCCCTTGTTAATCATGATCTACTTGATTTATTTATTCTATTGATTTTAAATGTGGTTTCTAGCTTATCTTATGTCAAATATTAACACAAGTGAGGAAGATGATTTATTGCAGAAACACCAATCCTTCCCTCAGTTTTGCCCTGAGTAAAAAAAAACACTTTGCTTTCATTTTTTCTTATCGATATTATGTGGTATGTTCTGTAATTCTCAACACATTTAGCCCCTTGTTTCCTTTGCAACTCCTTTTCCTCTGATGATATCATTTCCAGAAAAATAAATTATAAAATTGCCTGATTTGAACTGACTACTACTGCCAGTCCAGTATAACTAACTTGATGCCAAGAATGTCTAGGTTAGCTCTAATCATTTCACTTTATAAAATCTTGAGTTTCCTGAGATTCATGCCTCTAACATTCCACGTTCCGGTTTGGGTGTTACTTTGTTCAGCATAAATAACTTCTCCTGTCATGGCACCAGGGGTGAAATCCAGCAGGATCTAACAGGTTCTGGAGAACCGGTAGCGGAAATTTTGAGTAGTTCAGAGAACCAACAAATGCCACCTCTGGCTGGCCCCAGAGTGGGGTGGGAATGGAGATTTTACAATATCCTTCCGCTAGGTGGGGAGGAAATGGAGATTTTGCAGTATCCTTCCTCTGGAGTGGGGTGGGAATGGAGATTTTGCAATATCCTTCCCCTGCCACGCCCACCAAGCCACGTCCACAGAACCGGTAGGGAAAAATTTTAGATTTCACCCCTGGATTTATGATAGAATTGATGGAGGACTTTCCCTTGGAGTACCATCATATTTTGCATTTTGGGAAAAACATTCAAATATTCCTTAAACAGTCTTAAAACTTGTTAAAACTCAAGTAATTATGAGAACAGACAGGTTGTCTGTATCCATTACTTCTAAGAATGCCACTACAGTGAATGCATATGCTAATTAATATAGTGCTATTGGTGTATATTTAGAAAGAACAGGTATGACCGGTCTCTATCTCTACAAGTTTAAAACCTTTAGCTGTAAGGAAATTCCAGATAAATTAGAGACATGGGTGGGTAAACAAGGGGAGATTATGCAATGATTTCAATTACACATACTTTGAGTTATAGAAAAACTTACGTATTTACAGAAACCTAGTACACTTCATGGATATTAATATTTTTTTTGTGTTGGACTAAAAAGAAAAGTCAATGAACTAAGTTTTATAGCGGTGAGGAATTCCACAAGAATCAAGGAGGAACACAAGATGATAAATAGGAATAAGGTTTGGAATGGGAGTATGAGTGACTCATCATCCTCATACTCTCAACCTCATTCTGTGCCGATCTTGTTCTCATGCCTGAAGGAATTGGATTTCAGAAAGGAGCGTGCTTTCAAAGGTGATATTAGCAAACATGATGCATTGCATAGTGTGGAGGAAAAGGAAAATTCTCTTTTGCAAAACTTCTTTCCTATTAAATTTACTGTTAAACAAGTGCATACAGTTGAGGTGGCAATAGTTCTCTGCATCCTCCAACAAAGCAGAGAATTGTTGCTTAGCCTGTCCCCTTCATTCCAAAAACTCAATTTCTACCTCGCTAGAACCAGTCAGATACTATAAACATGGCTATATTTAGCATCTTCATTTTTGCATTGCTATATTTTTATGGCTTCATATTTGAATATATGTTAGCTGAAGAGTCTGTTTTTAAGAATCTTATGTTGTGATGTGAGTTGACAAGATCTAATTCTCAGAGGAGAAAAGACATTGAGTTAGGAATAAAGGAAGGTGCTACAGCCTTTTGAGATAATCAAGGAAATATGCTGGCATTAAGGTTTGAAATCGAAGTCTTTCCCACTTCGAATTAATTCTCAAGCAGAAGCTTCAGAGATTTAATTTATACTTAACTACAAGAAAGAATTATTCAGAACAATACAATATTAAATTAGATAAATGTAAAAAATATTTACAAACACCTCTTACTTATAGATTCTGATTGTCACTGTATTCATATGGATGAGACTTGGAACAAATGAGCAGGAGGCAGAAGACATAATTGTGTCTGAAAACTGCCATCCTATTTCCCTTTGTTGAAAAAATGTAATTTAGGAAAGGGAATGCTCCCTCCTCTTGGGATTGGATTATTGAAATATAACTGATTTTTTTTCTTATGTATTAGCTTGAGAAATTCAAATCTGTATTTATAAGGTAAATTGAACTAACCATCCCTAAACCTAATTAATTAATCAAATAGTTAAGGGGATGTTTAAATGCCCATTCAGTGACTCAGAAACTGGCTTTTTTGATCAAAAATATCCTGACACTAGGTGATTTCCACAGTACTGTTGCTACAATAAAAGAGTTGGCAATACATCCCAGGAAGTTTTAGCCCACCTGGCCAATGTCCTTTTGGCTTAAATGTTGAGGAACAGGATGTGGATCATAGTTTCCTTTTGTGATAACAGTGAAACTTAATGGGAAATTCAAATCTTCATAGAAACATTTTTCTATAACAGCTGGAACAGAGTCCTTTTCTAACCAATCACAGTACAGAAAAGAGATTTGCTTCCTTGTCATTCTTATCCAGCATTGTACTAAGAAAATCATTGTACTCTGAACTCTTCTCTCAAAAAGCACTAACTGTGATGGGATAGTAGCTTTTATATTTTCCTTCCTTTCTTCCTCTTTTTCTTGGCTTTAATTGTACATACATACTGTACATGCACATTGTTTTTCTGCTGATTTGGGTAGTGGGAGTGGAACAGGGAGCAGGTTTTTTTCCTTTACAGGATGATGTTGAGTTTTCTGGATGTGACATCTGTTTGCCGTGGTTAGCTCTTCTATTTTAAGGCTGGTTTGAATTATATGTAATTTTATGCTTAGCTTAACTGAAAACTTAAAAGCAAAGTTGGCCAAAGTTTATATGTGGGATAGAAGATTGCAATATAGAAGCTGAAAATGGGATGTTATTTATGAGAAATAACAAATATAATTGATCAAGTAACTATTAATTAAGGAATCGTTCTAAGTTAGTTGTGGCTCAAACAAGGGGGAAAAGAACAAAGGTACAAGACAATGAGAACCATTCAGTTTAAATGAGAAAATGTAAGCCAACATATGCCTTAAAAGTCCTCAACTTTGGCTTGATTGTAGCCATTATTGCTTGAATATCTTGGGCTATCTGACAAATCAAATTAGCTTTTGAAAAGAACACATGATAGCAGAGAGGCCATAATTCTATAGTAGATTGAAAATATTTCATTTACAGACACTTGGAGATAAAGTAAGATGAGGAATCAGTACGTGGATAATTGACTTACATGATGGCTTCAAATGCTGATATGGATCTTATAAATTACATACATAGTAATGATTCTAAAACTTGTTTTTAGCTGTAACTGCATACATGTTCTGGCCAAAAGTATAAATCAGGGAAGCACTAAATGCTTTAGTAACTACACAAATTGATGGATAGTCATATTTAAAATAATCTTGCCATCAAATCTACAAATAAATGTTCCAATGATTGAACATTAATCACTATATTTTTAAATAGCCAACTTAATGATAAAGAAATTATGCAGTTCAAAAAAACATGTTGCACACAGAAGCATGAATGGGATCTGTTTTCCTCAGTTCAAACAAGAGAAAAGTAACGATTTCACAGCTATACATCAAGAATTTTATAGGTAGTCCTTGACTTACAATCATTCTTTTAGTGACAATTTGAAATTACAACAGCACTGCAAAAAGTGACTTATAATAGATTCTCACACTTATAATCATCACAGCATCCTACCAGTCACTTGTCCAAAATTTGGGCACTTGGGCATATATTTATGATATTTGGTCATCATTTATGACCTTCCCAGTTGATTTCTTACAACCAAGTCATTGGAGAAAGTTGGATTTGCTTTATTATCATTCACTTAAAAACTGCAGTGATTTACTTAACTAGTGTTGCCAAAAAATTAAATTGGACATGATTCACTTAACAATCATGTTGCTTAGCAATGGAAATTCTAGGCCCAACTGTGTTCTTAAGTTGAGAACAAAAAAATCATGTGGATTTTTCATTTTACAATAGCCAAACATAGGTAATACTAAATGTTATTAAAGGAGGATATATTATTACTCAACTTAATTTCAGAGGTTAAAGCAAAACAAAAAGTGCAGTATGGCTGAAAAAAAAGTGTTATTAATATAGTGTATCAGTTCCATCAGATTGCAATCAGACTAATTATACATACAGGAGATTCATCTAAATCAATTGGCTTTCAGTTAAGATTAATTTGCTTCATTCATTTCAGCATGACTAGACTAGATCAAACCCGGTAGAATGTAGACACTTTGTTTATAGCACAGGATATTTTTTCAATTCTTTCTGAACATAAGATTTAGTTTTTGAATGTAATAGGCTGGCCAGTATGAACTGAACTCATGACTGCTCAGTTCTAATAAAAGGACCCCATCACCTGGTGAACAAACTGGGGTACAACAGGTGCAGAAGTGAACCAATGTAAGGCAGCCTTTGAAAGTTCCTCTCTTGCCTGTGAGCAATGCCGATGACATTCTTGTTATTAATCTCCGATTCCACTGATTCTCGGGTACCCTTATTTCTACAATAATATTAACAACATTTGTATTACAGCAGTTCAGAACTAAATAGGTATCTTGACTACAGACTATATTCTGTAAATTTTGCACTGTTCTTAAATAAAAAATGTGTAAAAAATCGGGATGCATATTACATATATTAAAAAAATATTTATGTAAGTGAAAATGACATATACAATAAACAATTATTTACTGTCGGTAATACATATATTAGAATTGTATACCAGCATGAGTTTTAGAATGGCTCTAGTCTTGTTAGTTTTTCTTAAGGCCCTAAAATGTGGCTATGTTCCTGAGCCTGGGGTGGAATGTCTTAAGGGCCCCATTCCTGGCTATATTGCTAAACTGGCCAAGTATCTTGCTCCTATATTTAATTTGGATGTTTTAGTCTTTTTATTGGTTATACTGTTTTTATTGTTTTAAAATGTTTATAAACATTTTTTGAATTGTAAGCCAACCAGAATCATAGACTTAGATGGGCAGCCATAGAAACTCAACAATCAAAGAAACAAATAAATAAATTAGAACAATAACCCTTTCCTGGAACTGGCACTTAGACATATTATGAAGTTCCAGTCTATTCAGAAAGCAGGAATTGGGTTTTGCACCAGTGATGAAATCCAAATTTTTGTGGTTCTGTGGATGTGGTTTGGTGAGCGTGGTGTGGCTTGGTGGGTGTGGCAGGGAAAGGATACTGCAAAATCTCAATTCCCACCCCACTCCAGGGGAAGGATATTGCAAAATCCCCATTTCCTCCCCACTCCAGGGGAAAGGTAGTGCAAAATCCCCATTTCCACCCCACTCTGGGACCAGCCAGAGATGGTATTTGGCGGTTTTCCGAACTACTCAAAATTTCTGCTACAGATTCTCCAGAACCTGTCAGAACCTGCTGTATTTCACCCCTGTTTTGCACCATTTCTTTAATCTTGTATATTGGCTTCAGTTGAGAAAAAAAAACACTTTCAGCATCTTTGTTAGTTTGCAAAACACACACACACACACACACACACACACACATACACACACACACACACACTCACTCATGTCTGCAAACCATTCTGTAGTAACTTCATCATCTGAACACATTAACAGTAAAAACGTGAAGTTCATCCCCAGTCTTTTGTGTTGAGTTAGGATTGTTGTGTCCACCTTATGACCAAAATTTTGGTCAGAACACAATGTTCCTGCTCTTCACTACTCTGGATTAAAAAAAGAATTGCAGGTTTTCTAAAAACATCAGTTTTATATAGAAATGTTTTATTATATTAATATTGAATGTAACAAGCATTTCTGTTGCAACATCGGTAATTATGGATAATAATTTCAATCTGATGTGTCATTTATGACTTTTTGATCTATGGGAAATGCCTACATTAAATGCACATACATTGGATTGTATTATAAATCTTATCAAACATTAGGTAAAAATAGGAGGAAAACCTATATGCCTTTTTATCAGCATCTCTAAGGCTCAAGCAACATAATTTAGCAGTGCATGGAATTTTGTGATTTTTCTAAAATGAAAACTCAATAGTTAATAGGCTTAACTTTCCTTTACTAGTTACTTTTCTTTTAGGATTAGTTACTCAAACTATTCTATCTACTGTTTTGTCCAGTGTAAGGTTAGATATTTTGGAGAGGGAAGGAAACTTCAGTAGAGCAATTTTGCAAAAAAAAAAAAAAAAAAAGTAAAATTATGAAGGACTCTTCTGAACATCTGTGTATAGTGTATGTGGTATGTGTGTTTTAACATCCTTTTTTTACCCCTATCTTCCAGGAAGAAGAAAATGGAAACAGAACAGGTATGTTGCTGTATTTCTTTGATCATTCCTTAGGATAAGATGCATGTGCTAAACAGAATGTTTAATGGCCGTCAAGGTGTTGAGGGAGGAAGTGTACACCTAGGACAATTCTGCATGCCAGTTTAATCTGCTTGTGTCTTTTGCTGCTTCTGCTCCTAAAGTTAATTTTAAAATTTTGAGTCTTGATTGTGGTAATTTGGCAACAGAGTTGGGTTGGTGCTCAGTCCATATCATAGCTTATTGGTTGTTCCCTGTGTCTTACCTTTCCCATCAGCTCAGGAAAAGCAAGCCTCACTGGAAAGATTCTGTATGGGTGGCTCCACTAGTGCTTGCCTTCTTTTAGGGATCATTTCTTCTCATTAGTCCCCTTTCTTTCTTTATGCTTACCCTATTTCCACATTATTCTGTAATGCAATACATTGGATATTTTAATTCACCCATGCATTCTAATTAATTTTTGTTATATTTGTTTTCCCTCCCTTTCTCCCTCCTGCTGAAGACAGGTTAGGATTGATTAACATCATACTCTTTGTGCTTCAATGAATAAAAACATAAAATCTCTTATGAGTCAGGCTTGACCTCTGGTGATCTCATGGATGCATATGCATAATTTTATTGGCAACACTACAGAAGTGCTTTGCCATTGCTGCCTTCGGGATGTTTTTGATTTCCCAGTCTAGCTTACCTAAAATTCACTATAACTTTCATCCACATATTCAGCAGGCTCAGCCCTGCTTTGCTATTGAGCCCAGACAAAACTAGTCAAATCATGCATTGAGTTCTTTCCATTTGCAAAATTGCTATAATGTCACAAATAGAATTCTTGATATGCATGCAAAGATCATCACTCTTATAAATTGTCCAATGCAGTGAAAGGCATAGTTTTATCTAGAAGGATACAACATTAGCCTTCTGCAGTAATGTTCAAGGCCATGTACGTACTAATAATCTCAATCTGGAGTAAGAGCCACAAATTATTGGCAAACTCCCCCCACTCTCCTCCCCACCCTCCAGTCAGAACTCTTTGTTTGTTTGCCTTTGTTGTATACAAAGTCAGGAAACTATAAAACTTAATATCCAATTACAATATGTAGCATGATCAACTGGATGGTGTAGAAGAGCAGTGTTGATGGGTGCAATCATCTGAGTAACAGAGGGAGTTCCGGAGCTCCTGCTGAGTGGCGCAGGTGATCCGGGTCTCCCAATCACCACATGGCACCCCACAGAGGCCCGCTGGAAATTAGGGGAGAAGGGGCAGCCCAGGGGAAAGGGGAGATAAAAAGGAGACTCGTGTAGGGAAGGAGAAAGAAGGGGTGAAGGAAAGATGGAACAAAATTGAGACAGAGTGAAGAAGACAGAGAAGCAGCAGGAGAGGAAAGAGAGACAGTGGAGATGGGGAAAAGGAAACAGACGAAGATGATGTGAGAGAAGGGATGAAAGGGTAAGCATTTATCAACTTACCCTGTCACCAGCCCTGCTTAGCAGGGCTGTGTGGCAGATAGAAGGGGTCAGACAGAGAGAGAGTGAAGCCAGGCCAAAAAGAGAGAAAGGGAGCAACACTGATCCAGAGAGAGGGAGGGAGCGAAGCTAACCCAGAGAGAGTGGTGAGAGAGAGAGCCAGTGATCAGAGAGAGGACTGGGAGATGAACTAGGTGAACGATCAAAATGAGAGATCTTGAGATGCTAGATCAGTAACTATGAGCCCAAAGACCTCAAGTTATTTGGGAAAAAGGGAACAGGGAGCTGGATTTTTGTGGCCCTTTTGGGGGTAATGCTGCAAGTGGGGGCTCGTCTAGGATCTCCTTTTATCCTTTCTCCAAAAGGGGGCGATGAGCCAAATGGATTCCACCCCTGTCACTAAGTGGTGTGAGGAACAGAACAGTGAGATAGAGACAAGTGCAGCAATGGAGGATGCCTGGTCAAAAGAGCAAATCCTAAAGGCAATGAGGGCCCATGTTCCAGATCTGAGGGTTTACATGGTAGATGCAAAGTGGACAGGGACTCTTCTCACTCTACGTGCTATTAGAGTGGAAGAAAAGGATCCCAGAATGCTTTGGGGTTAAGAGCCTTCAATTGACTGAGGATGTCAGGGCAAGGGTTGTACCTGACTTTCAGTGAATACTTTGGCCGCACAAGAGGAGACATGCACCTTGGTCCCTGCAGAGGCATCAGGGGCAGGGTCTGCCCAGGATATAGGAAGTCAGACATCCATCCAAACCCAGATAGGCAGCCACTGTGCAGGAGGCTGGGTACAAGAAGGTGCATATCTTTTTGGGGATACAGCCAGGGCCAGATGGGAAAGAAGAATCTGAAGCTTGACTGAGCAGGCTGTGCAGGCAGTGGAAGAATGGGATGCATCAGATGCCCTTAAGAAGCTGAGGGTTAGAGAGAGCCTGAAGAGTCCTGTGGTGAAAGATATTAGAAGCTTAACAGTCAGCTGAAGGCATTTCACTGTGCGTGATTACCTCTGTTTACTGCAGTTATGGAGGTAAACTTTTGGACCCGCCAAAAGTTTCTAGCCTGCTGTTGCGGTTCGAGTAAAGGTTGTCTGAAAACATCAGACACCTGAACAGGTTGCTATGTCAAATTGTGGAAAGAAAGGGGATGGACCTAGCTGAAGTGAAATGGGCCAGGATGGAGAAGGTTCACAGGATGCTTTAATTTCAGGCCTAATCTGGAATCGGCTAAAGATCCCGGCTGAGAGGAATACATGAGGGTATCATGAGCTCATAAGGAGAGTTAAGCAAACAGAAGTGGTGGAGGAAGCTAAAGAGACCATAGCCAACTCATCCCCAGAATGGGCTTGAAACTTGGGGACGATGATGCCAGTCTCACTGCTATGGAAGTACAAATATCCCATTTAACAGAGACAATGGCCTCATGGATGGCAAGGGGCACTTTGCCTATGAAGGGAGGCCTAGCTGGACTGTCCAATACAGGGATGGACTCTTCCACCTCACCTGAGAAGCCGGTGGGGCAGATGATCTGCTACTACTGTGGGGGCACAGAGTACTACAGGCATATTTGCATAAAGCCCCCAAACCCAAACCCTAGTCAGGAAATCACAGAGGGCCCCAGTGAAGGAGCCAACTGGGTGTCCGGCAAAATTAACTAGCTTGAGCTAAAGGGATGGCCAATTACAGTCTCAGGCATTACTCCTTGCAAGTGGAGTTTCACCAAAACCCCTTCAGTGATAGGAGGGATGAGAGCACTTCCTTTAGCGAGGGGCCTGCTTAGGACAAAGTGACAAGGGTCTGACAGCAGCCTTCAAAGACTCATAGAAGTGCCCAAACATGGACTGTCAGGCCAGTGAGCTGTCTCCCTCACTGCTGAGATCCCTGAACAGCTGGTGGGCTCTTCTTCAATGGTGCTGGTACAAGTGGAGGGCATTTACATAAGGGGCCTCTTGGACTTGACTGTGCAAGAGATATAACTGTAGCAGGATTACTATGATAGGCACCTGAAGCACCTGACTATACAAAAGTTAGGTGATTTGGGGATTTGGGGCATTGGAGAGATTCCCATATGAGGGTATCTACCTATTCAACTAACATTTGGCTCTCCAATTGTTGGATACTCTGAAACCTTTGACACAACATCAGTGGTTAGCTGCTTTGTCCAGATTCCATTTCAGCCTAAAGTACCGGCCCGGAATAGGAAACTGAGAAGCAGATGCCTTATCGAGAAGGCCTCATGGAACTAAGGCCACTTGCAAAGAGTGGACTAGGATATCCCCAAATGCTATACAAGCCATATATCAAAGGATTGAACACTGGGTTAGAGGAACAGTGGGAGCAGAGGCTGTTGGGGGTCACAACTGCAAGTGTCCTCAAGTTATACTGCAATTCCACCCAGATGAGAGGAGTGGGGCTGGCAGATATTAATCAAGAAGGATTTGAGAAGGGAGCAGGTGGAAGACCACTCTGTGGACTGACCTTGCGGGCTGTGCAGAGTGGTTGCTGGGAAGTCTTGTTGACCGACTCTCCGAAGACAGCCTGGCTTCTGTTTAAAGAATGTGATTGGTTCCAGCTTCGGAGTCGGGTAGTTTATTGGAGGGGCCTCTCCAATGGCCTCGAGGAAAAGTGGCAGCTGTTCCTCCCAGAGCAACATAGAGAAGCAGTACTATTCACATTACATGACAGCCATGTATATTTGGGTCCAGAAAGGACCTTCAAACTATTGAGGGATCAGATGTATTGACCTTATATGAGAGTAGAAGTTGAACTTAGGTCCTATATATGCTGCGTCAGCAAAATACCCTACCTTTGAGGTCTGTTCCACCTACACAATCAAGAATCCATGGAGCTAGTCTGCACTGACTTTCTGCATCTAGAACCTGATACTAGTGGGTAGGGTAATGTATTAGTGGTCACAGATCACTTCACTCATTACGTACAAGCATTCCCAATGAAAACTAACGGGCAGTCATGGTAACCAAGGTTCTGGTGGAGAATTTCTTTGTTTATTATGGGCTGCCCCAGCGAATACACTCTGATCAAGGCAGAGACTTTGAGAGGTTGGCTCATCAAACAATTGCTCAACTTTCTGGGCGTCCAGAAGTCATACACAACTGATGTATGTGGACAGGTTGAAGAGGAATCTGAAAACTGCATTCAAGAGGGCCCAGTCTATCTCAGAGACCTGAGACTGCAGGAACAAAAGGATCGATGACCTGAAGGTGAGAATCCAGAACTTGCAGCCAGGTGATCAAGTGCTACTGAGGAATCTGGGCATTCTAGGGAAATATAAACTAGCTGATTGGTGGAGCTCCCAACCCTGCATTGTCTGTGAGAAACTGACTACCAGTATACTGGATCCTCCGATATGAGGCCATGGGACCACTGAAGATGTGGTACAGAAATCATCTGCTATCTCTGAATTAGGCAGTACATATCTCCCAGCAGCATACATTGCCACCCGTGGAACCCTACCCAGAGAGAGTAGTCCAGTGATCTATACACAGCTGCTTTCCTCTGTGCTGAAGAAAGAGGAGGACAGTGATTAGGAGGAGAGCTATATGAACTGGTTATTATCACTTAAAGTCTTTCAAGTGGACCCACCCATGTTAGACATGAATACTGGACCAGGAGCACTTAGGCCAGAAGCACCTAAATTTGTGCCCCATGTGCAGGAATAGGAGCACTAGTAAGGCAGGCCAGTGAGCAGTCCAGGAAACAGCCAGAAATGCAGAATGAGAGACGACCAAGATACCTAAGCCTGCCGTAACCCCAGAGAAAGTCCTGTCCACCCCAGCTGAACCTAGAGAATCAAGACCAAAAAGGGTGATTCATCCTCCGCAGAGACAGACATATGACTCTTTGGGCCACAGGATGGCAGAGGTGGCATTCACTGCCAAGTGGACCTCGGAAGCACAATTGCAGCCCAGTGAGCCTATGGGGAAGGGCATGCCAGACCCATCCTCCAACACACCCACAGACCCCGTTGATAGGAAATGCTGTAGATTTTTCCAACCAGTATGAAGATTGCTGAGAATTCTGGAACTGTAGTCCAGATATCATGAAGGCACTTAAATTAAGCACGGTTGGATTCATTTTGAAAAGAGTGCTTACAAATCTAGATATATAATATTTATTTATTTATTTTATTGCATTTCTATGCCGCCCTTCTCCCGAGGGACTCAGGGCGGCTTACAAAACAAGCAATAATAAAAAACAATTAAGACCAAACAACATAAAATAGATATAAAATGTGTGGTTTGTTTGGAAGACTTCAAACCAAATATATACTGTAATATATTATAACATATTATATATTTAGTTTGAAGTCTCCAAACAAACCACATTTTTTTTTTTACTTAAATGTATACAATAGAAAATCAACTGTAAAAATTGTATTGCCAAACACTACCTAACCATTTTCAGTGGGTCACTTTTTGGCAAAGTAAATGAACGGAATATTATATGTATAGTTCTACTCCCAAAAGGGTTGCCCAGCTGATTGTGCCCATTGACTTTGTTCTCCTTGTCACCCCTCCTATATAATCCCTCCACCCAAATTTGTCTGGTCCCCCAGGAGAGCCAGTTTACTAATAGTCTGTATATACATTATATGTCTCTCACTGGTGAAATGATGCTAATCTGAGAAAGGATCCATGTGATGGAGAGTTTGTAGTCATATCTGTTAAGTCTTTTAAAAGAATGACAGAACATCAAGGATCTGAAGGTTGAGAGGCAATTTCAGTATTTTTTTTAAAGGCACTGTAAGAGATCAGTGTGAAATTAGTTACGTTTTAATTAATCATGGAAGATTTTTTCAACTTTTCAATTTGAAAGACGGCATAATTCCAGTGCCTTGAAGCAGAATACTAAATTGAGCAGATTTGATGCCATCAGAAATGCATTTTTTTTCTCTTTCTCTTTCATAAAAATATTTTGACTTTTCTGGATGCTCCCTTTAAGAAATAGGCACTGAGCACTGTTGGAATAGTTAAATCATGGCAGTGTTGTAGTAGTCATGGAAGATAGCTGTGCATTTTTTAAAATTGTATGATGATGTGCCATCACATTGCTATCAGCTCTTAGTGACCATATAAATAGATTTTTTCCAGGATGATCTACCTTCAGTATAGTTGTTTAGGTCTTCCAGTGAGGTGCCCATTGCTGCTGTAATTAAATCCATCTATTTTGTTGTTGTTTGTCCTCTTTTTCTTTCTGTCCATGGATTTTGTAATACCATATTATTATTTTTCAGGGAATTTTGGGATAATTTTGTATAAAGTTTCCATTTCATTTAATCTCATAGACAGCCTGCCAAACAATTTGTTGCCATAATTCAGGTCTCAGAATTCTGCATGGCTTTATCATAGAACATGAAAATAAATAAGATAGGTATCAAAACTCTTGGTACTATATATATATATATGTATATATATATTTAATCATCAACATACAGCGCCTCCACGGAACCGTTTGGAACCCATGGACACCATCTTTGTCAAAAACGTAAAGGAAGATGGGCCAGCACACCAGGCTGGTCTCCAGACAGGTAAGACATGAATGTCTTTATTACAGCTATATGTCAGTATTCTAATGACATGATCAATCCATTTCCCCTATTCCTGTTAGTAACTACTATGCACTAATAGCACATGGGGATGGTTGGATTTATGTTGAAACAACCAATCTTTCTAGCTGTTACCTCCTGCATCACATCCTTTTTTCCTAAACTGAAGCAGAAATGGAGGTGGGTGGTGGGTGGGAAGATAAATTCTACATGCTATTGAAAAGTTTCAAGGTTCTCGCCAATCCCCACCCCCATTTTCTGTTTCTCTTCTTGAAGAGTTTTAAAACCAAACCAGATATAGAGATGGAATGTCTGGGATGGTTACTTTTTCATTGGATATCTCAATTATGTAAGATATAAGGATTAATTCACCTCACATCAGCAGTTGCCAAGACACTTGGGACAGAGAAATAAGTTAAATCTTATGCATGTCTACATTTACCTCTTGGGAGGTTAACTAATGCACCAAGATCCTCATTATTGGCCCACTTAAGAGTTTTGTATAACATGACTTTATGTAGAAGTTTGAAGAAACAATTTTCATCTGATTTTTTTTCCTCCTATTTTTTCATGCTAAGTTATTTGGAGATCTTCATATTAGTAAACTAAAATGAGCACTGTGCAAATATGGAAAATACTCCATGTATATAAATTCTCCCAATTTCCTTGGTTTTACTGCATGCAAAACATTGTTCCCTATGATTCTTTCTCTATAGAAATCAGGAAATAGTGTAGAATCTTTACCCATCTGAACTTCTGCCTGAAGATACCAGCTTTTTTTTCAGAATAAGCTTATAGTCTTCAATATTAATTAAAGCTCCTAACCAGTTTCCATTTTAAATGAGACTTTAGGCAAAAAGGAACCATTTATAGCTGATCTCCACCATAGATTTATTATCATTGTATGAGGAATTGCAGATTTACCATCATGAAGCACAGCAATCTCTCTTACACTCATATTCTCTTTGAAAGAGAGTGATTGGAGATTTACAAATTTGAATGGAAAGTAACTTGCTTTCTATTTATAAATTGCCTCCATTATAGTAATGGAAAAACTGATCAATATTCCATCTGTTCAAGTTTTAACAATGTACATAAAAATTGGCTGGAATGATTTCCTATATTAATAATATATGTTTTTGTTGTTTCCTTCTTCTTGCTATTTTCTTTTTGATTTGTGTCTTTTTACTTTTAATTTTTGTTCTTTTTAGAAATTAAAGTAATAAAGCAATTACTTTATTCCAAAAAGCATCTGTTGTATTTTCAAGTTATGCTGTTTTTAAAGTGCTACTTTTCCTACTGCAGAAGATCTAA
Organism: Grayia smithii; assembly: GCA_032468115.1. Taxonomy (NCBI): domain Eukaryota; kingdom Metazoa; phylum Chordata; class Lepidosauria; order Squamata; family Grayiidae; genus Grayia; species Grayia smithii. The sequence continues at coordinate 395,528 of JANHFM010001829.1, read as the reverse complement.
ATTTAAAGGGTTTTTTTTATGTAGTTTGTACCTTGCTCTTTTCCTTGATATCTTTGTGAATTTTAATGTTAATTTTAATATTAATATTTCAATGCTTTATCTTCTTTTTACTTGGATATGCTAACTAGAGTTGCTGCTAGACAACATGGGTGGCATATAAGTTAAATGAATATATAAATAATAAAAATGATTTGGCAAATTTTATCAGTAAAATATGCTTTCTCTTTTCTCTTCTTTGCCTTCAGTGTAAGATGCAATGGATGTAACAAGGTTGCGCTTTCTCAGTTTCCTATCTTCTTTTGCAGGAGATCGACTGGTTAAAGTAAATGGTGAAAGCATCATTGGGAAAACCTATTCACAGGTTATTAGTCTCATACAGAACTGGTGAGTTGTTTCCACTATTCTTTCTCTTACAGATCTGTTATAGGTACCAGTACTATTCTGTGAACTTCATAGCATTGGAAGCAGGGAACAGATATAACTGATTCTGTCAATTAGATGGGTGAAACCATGGGAAAACAAAAAACTTGTTAGGCTTAAGATCATAGTCCTTGATGCTGACATTTTCTTTCTTTATTCTCCTCCTCTCAAATGCTGTTGGAGGATTGATGTACCTAGCCTCCAAATATTCTCCTGACTACTACATTGCAGCAAAGCATGTTGGCCTTAGAGCAAAACTATGAAGAGTACACCTCTTGGAGAGGTGTGGGCAGAGTTCATGCAAGTTGTGAAGAACCTTTTCCAAAGTTTCATTGTATTGCTCTTATAGTTTATTTTTGTACATTTGAGTATCTGCATTTTTAGGGGAAGTGTCTACATTAAGATTACACTAAGAGAGGTTTGATGGCAAAAGATTTAGGAACCCCTGCCTTAGAAGATGGTAGTTAGGGCTTACAGAAGAAAATAAAAGAGTCTCTTAGTCATCTTTTCCACTGTCTTCCTTGACAGTGTAATTTAATTGGCTTTAGAGAAAAGTTACAGTCCTTTTGTTTGCTCAAAATTAAAATGGATTGCTTGCTAAATATGGATCTAGGTTGACTCCATTTCATGTTATTTAGAATCTGCTGGCTACATTCTTTTGGTTTCCTCATCTTGCTTCCCCATATCCTCCAAATGTTTTTATCACATGAGATAAAATAACTGATTTCCCCACATAATTATTGCTGGCCTACGAACTTCACAAGTATATATTAAATTGGTTCTGCTAAAGTAATTACCTTAACTGTTTATTTTGGGCTGGATTTGAGGGAGAGGACTAAATAAAAAGTCTATTCTGTTAGTGACAATTTTGGTTCTTCTTTTCACTTTCCCCTCATTGGGTCTGTCAATTATTCACTGTACTCTCATTTGTGTGACTTTTAAGAATTTGGTATTTCTTCCATTCCCCTTTCCTATTGTTAAAAATTTGGATGGTAGGGGACAAGGACATTCCTCATAGCAGTCAGTCTGTTTTCTTTACAAGGACTCTAAAATTAATTATGGAATCAAATCAAACTTCCTGATACAGACTAGCCTGTCTACTCAATGAGTTTATAAATCATCCTTTAATCTGATTCTGGCACTTAGTTCATTCATTATTTCTTAGTTTTTTATCCTGTTACGTTTACCACCTTGAGTTATTTATAAAACCATTTCTAATATTCCTTCCTCCTCCTATTTTCATCACAACAGCAACTCTATGAGGTAGGTTGGGCTGAGAGAGAGTGACCAAAGTCACTCAGCTGACTTTCATGCTTAAGGTGGGACTAGAACTCATAGTCTCCTGGTTTCTAGACATGTGCCTTAACCACTGCACCAAATTGGCTTCCCCCCCAAATTTCCCCCTCAAAATTTAATTACAAAAAATAATACCCAACATGAAAATTGGATGATTTCTCCAAAATTCTCAGGGTGTTTCTTAAGAGCAGGTCTCCCCCTAGTGGTTACATAAGCACACTTCTGAAAAGTTTTCCACAGAGGAATTTTGCTCAAGATACCATTGATGTTTAGTGCAAATCATGGTATGAAAATAGACAAATGAATTTTGTAGTGTCATGATATATTCTCCACAACCATTGTACCCTGATGTAGTAAGCAAATATATAATTTAACATAGTTCTGTTGGCCTATGTCCACTTCCCATAGATGTCCATGCAGCTATTGGAATTCAATGCAATTGAATTGAATCAAACGTGGAAAGTCAAGAAGGCTGCATATTGCCAGACATATTTTTACACTGAACGTCAGTGTATGGCAATGGCAATTTTTCTGGGAACTTTTCTCCTTTATGTGTATTTCTAAAATAGATTGTTTCTATTTGTGTGGAGCATAGGGGCTCCACAAGGCTGTGTGCTCTCTCCACTTCTCTTCTCACTATATACCAATGACTGCATCTCAAACGATCCAT
>JANHFM010001829.1:336577-351977 GCA_032468115.1 Grayia smithii | reverse complement strand
TCCAGACCTCAGGAGGTAGTTGGTTCCAGAGAGCTGGGGCAGCCACAGAGAAGGCTCTTTCCTGCGGGCCCGCCAGTTGACATTGTTTAGCTGATGGAATCCGGAGGAGACTGACCCTGTGGGATCTCACCGGTCACAGGGAGATGCAGGGTAGGAGACAATTTTGAAAATAGCCTGGTCCTAAGCCATGTAGGGCTTTATAGGTAATAATCAACACCTTGAATTGAACCTGGAGACTGATAGGAAGCCAGTGCAGCTCATGGAGAATTGGTGTGACGTGGGTGTACCTAGGAACACCCACAATAGTTCGCGCAGCTGCATTCTGGACCAATTAAAGTCTCCGAACGCTCTCCAAGGGTAGCCCCATGTAGAGCACATTGCAATAGTCCAGTCGTGAGGTGGCAAGAGCATGAGTGACTGTGAGGAGAGCCTCCCGATCCAAGCAGGGTCGCAGTTGGTGCACTAGGTGAACAAGTGCAAAAGGGTCCCCCTAGCCACAGCTGACAGATGTTGCTCCAGTCTTAGCTATGGATCCAGGAAGACACCCAAATTGCGAAGCCGTTCTGAAGGGGACAATTTCTCCCTTTTATATTTCCTTGTAATATGTATTTCTAGCTAAGTAGTACAAAAATCTTTTACCCACTTATTATTATTGTGAATGGATTGCCAACTAATTGAACCAGAAATCACATTATATAATATTTTTGCTGTTTATTTCAGATTCTTTAAGTTCTTAAACTTATAGTTAATTTTGTTTTGTTCAGAGTTGAAGATAAACTCATCCAATTAAGACTTCTCAATCTTGTCATTTGGAATGTCTCTAATAGCTTTAAATGGCTAATAGGCAATTTCTGAAAGTGATTAGAAAGTGAGATTTGCAAATTTATTGTCCTTTAAAAGGGACAGCTGCCATTGCAAGTAAGATCACTAATCCCCTGGTCTCCTGTCAGTCAAATTCATGGAAAACTATTGTCCTTTGGTATCTTCACAAGGAGTAGCCATCAAGAACATACATGAGCAATTGTCCCTCTTTTCCTTATCTGGAGAGGTTCCATGGAACCAATCTACCCAACTGGTTCCTTGGTCATTGTCATGGTCAGCAGCTCTGCAAAAGCTATTTTCAGTATGTCAAATCTTCCTTGGAAGTCCCCAGAATTCACCTTTTTCATTACCCAGCAACATATTTTAGTAATTGCCTAAGCAGAGTTTGAACCTTGATGGGTTTAAACAAATTTTTCCCCTATTGTACTTTGATGAACTCCCATATGAAGTTTTAGGCCTGTTTTCTTGAATGATTCTGTTTGTAGTCCTTGTATAAAAGTAAATTTCTAAATTCCCAATTTGCTCCTTTCTTTACCAAATTCCACAAAGAGATATCTGTAGTGAAAGAGCTGTATAAATAACAGACTGTCTAATTCCCCCATTGTATTCGGAGAATGTGAAATGAGTGTCCTAATTGTAACATCCTTCCCTGCTATGCTTGTTTTGTGTCCTGCAGAATTTAGAAATCTGACTTCCCTGAGTCTAAATTGCCCTTGAATTTGGCTCTTTGCCATATTTGAAGCAGTTCTTTGTGGATGAGGTGCAGGGAAAAAATCATAGGGCTTTCTTAGAACTCAAAGCAGAGAGGCTAATGTGACATAAATGCAGAGATAAGATATATAACCTCACTCTAGTCTAGTTGACAACTGTTCATATTATAGAAACAAAAATGAAATGGATTGTATTGCAGATGGAGCCACGGAATCTTGCCTTGGTATTTGGTCCCACGCTAGTTCGAACATCGGAGGATAACATGACTGACATGGTGACACATATGCCTGATCGCTATAAAATTGTGGAGACCCTCATACAACACGTAAGGAGCAAGGGGGGGTTGGATCTAGGATTTAAGTAGTGGACAAATTAGAGGGGTTGGATTTTATATATATATCAATAATTATGCATATGAGTTATTTTTTAAATTGTCTTCAGAAATCCTTGCTTGGCATTGTCATTAAATATATCATCAAATGAATCCCAAGTATGAAGATTCTCAATCTGGGGAAGATTGCTTTATAGAGGGAATGGGGAATGTGTGATCTGCTAGATATTACTGAATGAAAGGTGCTAGCAGCAGTATTTGTAATTCAGGAGCATATGGGGAGTCATACTTTCCCCATTGCTGTTTTAAATAAATTAAGGGCAATAATAATACTAAAGAGTCAAAGGAAAACAAAATGATAAGACTCTTTATTAGAATATTAATTCTGCTAATTAGTAGCACCCAGTTCTTTATTTAATAGTGTGCATATCCTTCACCTTGAATTGTAGTGTTCAGTTACAGGATTGATTGCAAATAGTTCAAAGGATTTCTATTTTTATATAATAATTTTAAAAACTCTTTTATTTGTTTTATTAGAGTTGCAAAGATATACTTCAGTAATCCCCAGTGATCAATAGGGCAGAAGAGGGGAATTTATTTACTATGCCTGTATGATCATGCTCTTCAAAAATAGTATATGATATTTATATGTAGTCTATTTCTTCAGAAGGTTATGTTGGTGTACACCATTCTTTTCTCTCACTTCCTCTTTTTATCCTTACACCAATCCTATTTAATATAGTAGACTGAGAAAAAAATGTTTGGTTCCAAATCACTCAATTAACGTCATTGCTAAATAGAGATTCAACTTGTGTCTTCTTGGTCCTGGCCCAGCTTTTGTTATAAGTGGAAAGAGTCAATCATGGTCTAGTTTTGTATCTCCTCATTCTTTAAGTGTACCCAAATTCTTTCCAAAGAGTTAGTAACTTTCTCATACAGAAGTTCAAGGAATGTTTCTGTATATGGCTTATCCATTTTAAAACATTAAACTTAATTTCAGTAAGCAGTGGACATGTACCAACATGGCAGCTACTTTTTGGATTGTCTAGTGTGCCACATTAGCATATAAAAGATGATCAACTCTAAATGAACACAAGCGGAAGACCAGAGAAAGTGTCAAGTGCTTACCTTAAAAATATTGGGGTATTTATAAGATGTACAGTATCAGTTGACTGTAAGACTCGTATTTATAATTTAGGACAGTAATCATATTTGACTTCACACAATAATTCAGAGCATATAAATTATATTGAATTAGCTCTTGAATATTAAGTCAATGGTGGAATGAAGCACTGCACAAATTTTGCAACAGACTGTAAAGTTTATTTGAATCTGAAACTAAAGCTAACTTCCTTTTTCTGGGGGGGAATAAGCATCAGTGTTGAGCATAAGAGAGGGGGAGAGAGTACCTATGGGCAAATGTTTGTGGAATCACAAATATATTCACCCCAAACCCTGAAAGCCATTTTGCAGGGAAAACATTTCTAGTTTCTGAGAATTTTATCTGAAATATATTATAGCAGACAGGCAGCCCTCCCAGAGAGATAGTATTTTGATAGGTTATTCTGGATTCAATTAATAAGCTATATGTCCCACATGAATAGTTAAAAGCTAGAAATAAAATCTGGTTCACAGTCCAACATTTGTAATCACCCTGCTGTGATTTTCTTTAACATTGTGTTCTATATATACAATATATAGTATGCTTGATTTTATTTGGTTCTCTGATTTGTCCTTTTTCCCCCCACAGTCAGACTGGTTTTTCAGTGACAAGGAAGAAAAAGGTGAAAAGGTAGGTGACTAAGAAGGAGGCAATGCTCAGTTTATGGCTGACTGCTGATTTATCAGGATATAGAGAAATGTCAGAAGAGAAATGTTTTTTATTCATGACATGTAGGTGCTTACTTCTGAACTCTGTGCATTGTTGAGAATCCATTAATAAAGGAAGATAAGGACTGTAACTACTTTTACAGAGACAGCATCCTTAAGGACAGTTTTGTCTCTCAAATTGTATTTTCTTTCCAACTCTTGTTTTCAGACACCTGCATTGACACAGACACATATATGTACCTGTCTATTATGCCTTCAAGTCAAACTGTCTTTGCAGTATGCTGTCTACACCTGTGGAGGAGCCAACCCTCTAATTTTTAATCAAGATACTATGAAAAATGTGATACACATAAGCTAAACATATATCCAAAAAACAGTACCTGATTTACAGGTTAATAGAGTGTTGGTCATATCCCTTCTTTGCTCCATCAACCTGTCAATTGGGTTTATGAGTTTATCATTATTAGATCTTTATCTCATCCTTTAAAAAAAAAAACAGCCAACAGTCAGCTCAAGAAAACTAATATATCTCATGTCTCCTATCTGCCCCACTATAAAAGCCCAGGTATGTGCTGAGAGAGAGCAACTGACCCAAAGTCACCCAGTCACCCCAGATTACTTTCATGCCTAAGAGAGGCCTAGCACCTATAGTCTCCTGATTTCTAGGTCAGCACTTTCACCAACTAATTGCCTCTCAGTTCAGCACTTTTCTGGAAGATTTGTTTCAGAAAAGTCATGAGAAATCGATCACCAGCATGCTAGAAATGTTTCAAAGAGCATTAGATGATATTATTTCAGTTGCACCTTATGGTTCTCTATCATGCCTATGGTATCTCACTGGTCAATTTTACTGCAGCTTCTGTGTATTGATATTTGTTCATGTTAATGCTGGCAGCAAGTGGCCATACCTGACAGGATGCAAAAAAAAGTTTACAGACAAAAAAAATGGTTTATGGAATATAAAAGGGCATGTAAGTGTTATCATGGCCCTCATGTCAAACTAAGTGAAACAATAAAGAAATTGTCCAAACAATTTCTTCGTAATGGAAGTACTTTAAATCTATAATTCACTCAATAGTCACAGGATGAAGAATACAGAATTTGGCCCTCTTCTATTTTAAATCAACATATAGTTTAAACCTTTTTTTGTTCTAAGTACATATGTATCCATCTCACAGACCCCTATAGATGAACAAGAGGCCCAGTCAATGCCAAATATTGAATACCTTCTACCCAACATTGGAAGAACAGCAGCATCAGGAGATGCTTCAGGTAAGTGAACTGAAAGCTTTGACTGAATGAGATCTCCTGGACATGAAAATCCCTCCAGTACAAGTTTTCCCATAGTTCCAATCTTTTTCTACTTTTGAATTAAACATTCAGGTCCAACAATTCCCTATGAATATATGAATGTGGTTAAATTTACTGCGTAGAGGTTCTATTAATCCAGTGTTTCTTAAACTTGGCAACTTTAAGATTGCAATTTTCAGAATTTCTCAGCCAGTTATGGATTAATCCGAGACAATTGTGTAAAAAAAGAGATACTCTGGCAGCTTCTTAAACATTGGATTCTAGAGAGTTTCATGGAGTTTCATTCCAACTAGGAATGCCTCCTCTCCATGCTTTCTTTGGTGCTTTGCCAGTTGCATTGTTAGCAGCAAAAGTAATAATGTGATCCTTAGAATTTAGGCATATGTGACCATTTCATTCTAGTTTATACCTGTACTAGTGGTGAAGTAATATTTGCGTTGCTAGAAAAGAAACATTTAGAGTTAGATCTCTTATGTTCCTTCTATGGTTTCTACTGCTGATGAGCATATTTCTAATTAATAGTGATGTTTTTGTCCTCTACTAGTTATAGCTGCCTTTAACTTTTCTGCTGTCTTTCTTCTCTTTTCTCTCTTTATCTTGTGTCTCCTCCTCCTTCCAACTCCAGCGGATCTGCCGGAGCTCTAGAGCTGGTACAGTGTGGTTGTGCTCTGATGTTCATGCACTAATTCCATTGGGTGATTATGAGAGATGGGGAAAGGCAGAACTTTAGATTTTGGCTCCTTATTGAATTTTTCATGTTGATTTGAAAAAAAACACCATTGGCATTTTCCATAATGTAAAGATTAGGCTTTGCCTTCCAATTATTTTCCTTCCTGTTTAAAATCAGGGAGCTTCTTAAAGTCAGCCAGTAGAAATTCCCATTTCAAGCAGCTGGATATGAAAGGGTGACAAATGAGATATCAATTAATTTAAAACAAATGCTTATGGATGTTTCTAAGTATTTTTTTTTTGATGGGGGACCAATAATTTGATTTACTGAATTTGCCACTATACAGTTTGTTTGTTTTTACCATTTGTAACCGTTCTTTATTTTCCCACTATTTTTAAAATCTTTTTTTATCACCATATATAAGTTTGGGAAGAATAAAAAGGTTAATTCTTACCTTTGGCAGCATCAATAACATATAAGTCATATGTCCAGTGCCTTAAAATGACTATTATTGTGTCACAGAGTACTTTTACATTTTTATTGGATAATTTTAAATATTCTAATTTCTATTTTCATTTTCTCTTTTTTTCCATTTATTATAGTATAAATAACATGAGCAGTAAAGCATTAAAATATATATAGGTCACTTTTTAAAAACAATAACTAAATGTGATTATACTAAGTATATTTACATACTATTTAATATGTAAATATTAATAAATATGTAAATATTTATATATAATATTTATATAAATATTTATATTTAGGCTGCAGTATAATATTTGCTAGGGATAAGCTGTCACTGGGGTTTATTATTTAATGAGTAGATATTAAATTATAAGAAAAACTGAGTACTGTAAAGTAAAATAATCACAATCATAAATTTTAAAAGTTCTCAGTAAAGTTGTTTGGATAAATTCTTATTATCGGATGTCCCTCAAAATGTGCTGAAGGATATTCTTCACCCAGCCTTTTTCCCTGGATAATCTAATTTTAAACTGAGATTTGAGTTTGATATACAATTTGATGAAGTGTCCTATGTGGCTTGAGAGCCTGTAGTATATTTTTCCACCCACAGATATCAAAATTCAAGTAAAGCTTTTACCTCAAAGTGCCATTTCTTCAGAGACAGTACTTCTTTAACCTCTGGGTGTTGAGTCAGTGTGATTGTTTTGCCTTTTCTCTCTCTTGTGATTGCCAGCCACTAATTCCACATGAATGTTGCGGTCAAACCTGCAGTGGAGTAGGCCTTGTGGGGGACATCCATTAATTTGTCCATTGGTTTCATTGTTGCTGACATTGCTGTGGCAAATATATGTGTGTACTTCTGTGGGGAGGCTTGTTCAGAAAAGTTTATTCAAACCACCTGCTTGATGATGTGCTTATTTTATGAGAAGACCACTTTCAATTCTGACACATTTCTTGTGGTTTCTTCAGCTGGGACAGGAACCATTTTTGTTGGCTAAAAGCCCTTTTTCAAATTGATTTTTGAGAGACCCATAAGGGAATTCTAATTTAGTGACTAATGTCACTGAAAGGGTCAGAACAAAATTTTAAAATTTGTTTTCCATTTGTAGGGAGGGTGGTGTGAATTTTTTTTTAAAAAAAACCTCATTTGGAGCTCAACGTACCTGTCTTAGTTCTTGATTGATGAAAACTATGAGAAATTGTGCCATACTCAGCAGCTCATTGTCATGATGTGGTGGTTTGAAGGCTGCAAAGAAAAGGGTGATGGCTGCTTACAGCCTATAGATTGCAAAGCTGTTTACTTCTGACTTTAGTTTGACAGCTTTTTCTCCCCATCCTCTCCATACCTTGCATTTGTCCCTTGGTTGCTTTCTTTGGTTGTCTGGCTTGGCTGTTGACAGTGCTTAAAATGAAGAGCATAGGAGGAGTCTATCTGGTATGAGTACATCGGCATTGGGCAGTTGCTACTCTGTTTCCTAGTTCCCATTGTCTATTAGCAGTTAGCTTTAGGAGAGCTCCCTGAAGCAACTTAATTTGCCAGAGGAAGCAATTTCTTCAAATTCTTTCTCCTATCTGCATATGGTTGTTTGAAAGGCAAGGTATAGAATTTGGACAAAGGCAGCTATCCCCAAAGAGAGCCTCTCAAGATATGAATACATAAAAAATCTGAAGCCTTCTTAAAGGGTTATTATCATGTTTGCTATTCTTTTGATTTGTCTGATCTTTGTGGGTTATTGTTTTGTAAATATATGCACATATGTATTAATGCTCTAAAATTATTTAAAGCAATATTAAAATTGTGTATGTAAACTCACTCACCCAATTCCTATGTGCCTGTCTGTGAGGGAGATGGGCAGTTAATAAGTTTAATAGATAGACAGATAGACAGATAGACAGATAGACAGGTAGGTAGGTAGATAGATAGACAGATAGATAGATAGATGAAACCTGCACACTCTAAAAGAGGAAGAGGAAGAGGAGGAGGAGGAAGAAGGAGAAGAAAGAAGAAAGGAGAAGGAGAAAAACAAGAAAGAAGAAGATTGAAAAGTATCATCTGCTTATTTGCTTCCTAATACATCTTTCTTGGCATGGCATTTAAAGAGGAGCCTTCCAGGCTGATCTGAAAGTACAGATAAAAGTCCTGAAATTGAGCATTGGTAACACTAAAACAATATATCTCAAGATATATATCTTATATATCCTCAGGAACTCTGAAACCATTCAAAACGTCACATTAGTATCTTACATCACATTACCAAAAGCTCATGATATTTCAATTTTGCGAGAGTTAGGACAGACAGATGTTGTCTAGAGGCAGCAAAGTATTGCTGTGATGTGAAGAACTTCTAGTTTCAGTTAACAGCCCCATAATGTCATTGTAAATAACTGAAATTTCTGGACCCTTCACAAAGATAACGTCATACACAACACATTGCAATACTCCAAAAATAAAGGGTATAAGTATCTTTAGCAGTTCAAGCATTATTCCTTGGAACAGTTTTGAGTTATAACCTAGCCCCATTAAGGTTTACTTCAATTGTGCTAAGTAATTAATATTTCTCTTTAGAACTGATTGCATAATTTCCTTTGGAATCCATATCAGTTCCTCTTTCTTCTCTTCCTCCTCCTCTTTGGGGAAAGTGGTAGAGATGAGAGATTAAAACTTAAAATAATTCAGCTCTTCTCCATAGCTCCATGGAAAATGTGCTACTGTCTCTCTAAATGTTCCAGGCTATATTTATAATTCATCCAGCCAAACTGAGTCAGGAATTATGCATCTCCAGCATGAGTGTTGCTTTTTGAGATGAAATGTTCACACTTTTAATATAATTAGTTGTGTGCCTATGTCTGTGTGAATGCATGTGTGAATGCAAATGTGTGCATGTATAACATCATGTATATATTTCTTATTCCTTTATAGCTACAGTAATTTGGGGCTTCTATTGTTTAGGTCCCTACAGAAGATTGGTAATGATGACTGGTGATAGGTCTCCCACTGATACTCATTTTTTTTTTGCTTTCTATACTAAATTTCATTGTCACTCTTCACAAATGTATTGGTCTTTTCCATTGCAGAAACTGTTATCCTGGGCTGCTTCTCTTTAATTTGGTCATCCACAACTGCATCATTTTGTTGAACATTTCAAAAATGAAGTGAAATCAAATGCATTTCTTGATTAATTTCAAAATACTCTCTGGTATATTTCTGTCATTTTGGAGATCTTCCTTTTCTATAATTATTTAATAAAACTAATCAAATAGCTGGGAAGGAAGATTTGCTTTCATGAAAAAGTTATTGAAAGATTAACTGACTTTGGAATACCTAATTGTGTATTTTGTGTACTTCTCAAATTGGGGGTGTTCTCCAATTGACATACAGGATATGTCAAAGGGAATACTGTAGTCCTGAATATGTCATTAGTGACTGAATTATTAAAACAACAAAGGGAGCTGTGTCAATCTAAAACTTGTGGTTATAAATTCCTGCCTACATCAAGATATAGATTCCTGTTTTAGTGCATGTGAGGCCCCTCTCATACCTGTAATTATTTTCTGTGGCCAGCACAATGAAGAGGCAGAAGGCAGCATAGGAACCTGGTGTTATACAACTGTTCCCTCCATTTTTCATGCTGATGTTTTAGCTGAAAAAAAATCACTGGACAACATTCTTATTTGGTCTTGTTGATCCTTTGATTGCATGCCATCAAGTCAACATCAAATCTTAGTGATCACATAGGATTTCTCCAGGATCATTTATCTTTGCAATCATTAAGTTCTTCAATTTGCTAATCTTGCACAGTTCTGTTTTTAACTCTCCTCTTTTTGTGTATTAATCCCTGCAGATTCAACTAATAGTGGATCAGCTAAATCAAAGGTAAGATCTCCTCTGGATTATTTTTGTCTTTGAGAGATATTGGGATGAGAAAAATATGGTTAAGCACAAGGCCTTTAAACTCCTCAAATTGGAAGTAAAGAGTTTGTGTTACTTTGGCACTTGGCATGTCTTGACTTAAATTGTTTTAAAAATAACAACAACCCTATAGACACTCAAGCATGATCGGTTTTTTGACTAAACAGCCATGGCCTAGTTTTCTGGTGTTGTGATTTTTTGCCAGCAGCTGCAACTGGCCTTTGGAATGTACTTCTCAGAAGTTTGCAGGCAACTGAGTTGTAGTCCAGTGTACAGACTCAACTTACCCTTTTCTTTCTTGCCTTAAACTAAGTATAAGATTATTCCACATCTCTTCCCATACTTCTTTTCTTTTTTCTACCTTTTTCTGGTTGGTTTTACATATATATGTAGCAATGAATACATTGTTCTAAAGCATTATAGGCCAAAAAGGAAAAAAAAAAAGAACTGGAAGCCAGAAATTAGTTCCATAGTGTGCATAGAACATTTAATTAAAAAGAAGAAAAAAAAGTTGGCGAATCTCTGAGAATCTTTAGGGGGAATATCTGCAGGTGTTATACTGTATTTAGTGAATCCTAAAATTAGAATTTCTAATTGCTCTATCTGCAAATATGTTTTCCAAAACAGAGGAAATAATTTACTTTTTTAAAAGTAAAATATGCTTATGCAATAGCTAATTCATATTGCTAATTACCATTAAGGATTCTGTGTGGTAAGACATTACTATCCAGGGCAATCCATCAAATAAAAATGCCAATGTCAACTGGGTATTTTTCTGGTATCTGTTCTTTAGCTCCTCTAAAATGCTCCGGTTTTTTCCTTGTGTTCCAGGCTTCATGTGGCTCACGGAAAGAGCACTACCATAAAGAGATGCTTGCCATCTCCTTCATCTCAGCCGTCAACCGCAAGAGGAAGAAGCGGAGAGAGACCAAGCGTTTTGGGAGCAGCACAGATGATGATTCTGAGCATGAGTCAGCTGTCAAGAGAGACGAGGAGGAGGAGGAAGAAGTGGCTCAGGAGGAAGAAAGAGAAGCTGAAAGATTCGAGAGTAGCAGCAGAGCTCCAGTTCCTGATGTGCAGGATGTCTTCCAAAGCCGGGCAAAATTAGAAGCAGAGCAAGTAGAAAGAAAAGTGGTACCCCGAGGAAGCCCAGAGTTGGCCCTGGATGCCCGTTCAATTGTATCAGGTTACTCCACTCTGTCTACCATTGATCGCAGCCTATGCTCTGAGGTGCAGTCAGTAGCAGAGAGCCGTGGGGAGGAGGCAGATGATGAGCGGAGTGAATTTAGCCATGTGGAGACAGATACTGAGAATAGCTTTGTGCCAAAACAGCCTGGGATGCTTCCCAAAGGAGCTGGTGTGGCAGTAGTGGAGGAAGGGGGGGCTGCTGCTTCTGAAAAGATATCACACAACCGAACCTCCTTTAGTTCCCATCACCTCATGCAGTGTGACACTCTGGCACGGCGCAAGCTTTTGCGGCCCCGACACAATAGTGAGTCTTCTTCCAAGGGTAGCACTGATGTCCCAAGTTCCAGTTCCCCAGGCAGTCAAGAGTCATTGCAGCCTGTGGGTGTCCCTGAGGTCCACACCCGGCTTTCCCTCACAGAACAACTTCGACTCCGCCTCCGCGGCTCTGCAGATGACATGCTGGCTGTGCGCCTGCGAAAGCCACACTCACCTGAGACACGACGCAAGAAGAACAGTTGGCGGCGCCATACTGTAGTGGTCCCTGGTGGTCTTAAAGACCTCAATTATGAGTGGAAGGAACAACATGTATTGGGGACTACTGAGGCTGGTCCACTAGACTCCTCGAATAGAGGTGCGCTAAGGGACAACAAAGACTCTGGGCTTAGCAGCCTAGAGTCAACCAAAGCTCGGTCTTCCTCAATCACACCAGGGAACATGACGGTTCCTAACCAGCAGAGTGAGCCACAGCATCGTAAAGGCAGCTCTGAGGGGCGTTCAGCTCCCCGACGTACAGCCTCTTTACGTTTCCACCAATGTCTTTAGGTAGCCTTTTGCTGAAGCTCTTGTAGAATGGATGAAAGGAAAACCTGGCTTGCCCATGGTAACAGCCTTGTCTTGAGAATGGAGGAGGGTGCTCATAGGTGCAGCCACACTTGAAAGTTCCCAGTACTGGCCTTACTTTGTCTTTTTTCATACCTCGATCTGCAGTGGAACAAGAAACTCTCCTACCTACCACATACTTATCCTTGCTTTCTAATTTCCCCAGATATTAATTTAATCACACCATGGTTTTGTGATTTGTGAATTTATTTATTCTCCTCTTTCCTTATCCCCAGGATGGCAGTCAAAAACGAAACAAAACAAAAAAGCTGAGGTAGGTCTGATACAAGGAGGGCCATTCATTCAGCCCATTGAAAGATCTTGATTTGGGATTGACTAGAGTTATCCAATTGATGGGATAAGCAGCTTCATCCCTGCTTCAAATTCTGGGTCTGCAAATAAAGGATATTTTTGGAGGAGGAGAGAATCAGAAATAGAATTCCTCCAGTTAATTTTCCTAATTTTCATTAGTCCATGGTACCTCTTTTCTGTATTTATCTGAAAGAGGCCTTGGAACTGGGCAAACCAGATCAGAGATATTCATGAATTGAGCCCGCTTCCATTTAATCACTGCTGTGGGTTCACATTTACACGATGGATTCCTCTCTACCCAAAGTTCCTCTCACTGTTATCTAAGTGGCAGTTGATGATGTTGGGAGGTTTTGAATGTTAACCTAAAAATATCCATTGCTCCTTTTCTACCTTTCCTCTAGAAAAACAAATTCCAAAATCTTCCATCTATCATAGCTTGGCCTTTGTCAGGTTCCTACAGGGAGGGTTATAACATCTTGACTTCTAGCACATGCATCAAAATCTTGTAGATATAAGCAAACTCAGGATTATGTATGGTATAGTCTCAGCTGCACTTGAAGAGTGTTTCATGTGAAAACTGCAGAGGTATAATGGTCCCTGAAAGGTGCATAATCTCTACCACATGTAAAGGGCACTGCTGTTTTCCTCCTCCTCCTAAAGCATGGGTGTCAAACTCGATCGCGTCACGTGATGTATCGCAACATTTTTGCCTTTGTGGAGCCGGGGTGGGCATGGCCTGCATGTGACGCATCTGGCCCATAGGCCGCCAGTTTGACACCCCTGCCCTAAAGTGATGTCGTCTCTAATTTTCAAAAGCCACAAGAGATCTATGGCATCACACTATCTGATATATTGCAGCTTTGGCTGCAATAAATCTGCTGGCATTTAACAGCATCTCAAAATGCTTTGGTTTTGTTGCAAGACTAATATGATATATACAACTGATGATATGAATTCTAAATGATACAGTACTAAATGGTACAACTCACTGTGCCTTTAAGAATATAGTCCCATTTTTTGCTTAGCTCATCTAAGATTTTCTTGTAAGTCTTAGCTAAGGATGCAAGCTTCTTCCAGATTGATTTTTCCTTTCTGACTATGACAGTATCCCCATTTGAATAGCACTCTCTGCTCCTATCCCCTCATAACAGATATTACAGTCTAGGGGGAAACAGATGCGATTAACACCATTAACACAATACTGTATGCAGAATACATGAGGGCAGTATTTTAGGGAGAAAATTAGCTTATGCAAATGATAATTGTGTGGAGTGAATCGCCTGCTAAGGTGGCATATGTGTACCGTGTTCTAGTTAACAGTGCTTTTCTATGTGACCTCCTGTGTTCAGTGGGAGAAAGGATAGGTACAGGCGCTATGTGATTTTTGGGTTTGGAATAGAGCAAGAGGTAGAGGAAAAAACACACCAGGGCCCTGTGCAGATGTGCCAAAAAGGAGCCTCAGTGATTTTTTAAAAAATTCTTTTAGAATTTCCAGAGCGTAAGTTGACATGATTCCATTCAAGCCTTTGTTATGATGAAAGGCTGAAATGTCAAGTCCGTGCCATTTTCTGCTTCACTGGTAACTTCCACAACTCATTCTCTCACACAAAAGAGCAATATTTGATTTTCATGGTGCTACATTTATTTTCAACAGTGTCTTTCTCTTTAGTTTTCTCATTATACCACATGGAAGTAAACCAAGGAGCCATTTTATTACATGTTGCCGATCAAGTAGGGTTTTCCATTTTGCTATTCCTTGCAATTCCTTCAAAATGAGAGACTTAACATTTGTTTTTATCTTGTGGATATAAAAGATTCCCATATTTTATGTCTCTGTAGAATTTCATTTGGTCATAAAAGCAGGAAGTACTCTTGTGATGAATAAATATGAGAGATGATCTTTTAAGATACATGTTTTGGTGTGTAATAGTTACTATTTCATCCCTTATGCCTCAATACAAAATTCTTATCCCCTTGAAAGAAGTTGGCTAACCCTTAAGAAAAAAAATGTTGCTGTGAAATAACTGTCCATTTTCCTGTCAAGATATATTTTAACTGGAAAAGAAACTGAAAAAGTCATTTTGGGGGGAAACCAAATCAAAATCCTTACATTCTTGAAATTCAGTGGGTGTCTCAGAGCAAACTGCTGTGTATAGTATAGACTACATCAAAAGTACTCTTTTTGCAAAATAATAATAATAATAATAGAAGAAGTGGAAAATTACTCTTGAATTTCAGTATTTGCTGATACATTCCAAATTGTTATCACTGAATGAAAAGGAAATATTTTCATGGAAATAACTCTCTTACCACATGTGCTGTTTTGTTTATGTATCTTATTCCAGGTATTACACACGGATGACATTCCAGTGGTAACACCAAATATAAGATTCAGGCTTAAAAAAATCAATGAGTTATAGGTTATAGGTTATAATGCAAAACCAATACACAACAAGAAAAGGCAAGGGACAAGATGTCCTTGGTTAAGAATAGATTTCAATGCTGGTCTTGCTGATATTAAATGTAGCACCTAAATGGGCATCCCACACTGGTTATAGACACTGGTGCAGTACATTTTTCACTATAGTCTGCCTAGCTCATTCTACAATGTCTGTGGTTTAATGACATGGCTATTTTTTGTAGGAAGGGTTAGCTGTAGGTTAATTCTTTGTAAAGA
The DNA here is from genome assembly GCA_032468115.1 of Grayia smithii. Taxonomy (NCBI): domain Eukaryota; kingdom Metazoa; phylum Chordata; class Lepidosauria; order Squamata; family Grayiidae; genus Grayia; species Grayia smithii. The sequence continues at coordinate 336,868 of JANHFM010001829.1, read as the reverse complement.
TGTTATCAAGAAGAAATGCTTTTGTATCTGGACTTTTTAAGAACAAAGTGGATTAAAGTTGATGGTTCCTCTCCGCCAACATCAATTGACAGCAACATTTGGCACTAAATGTCACACTTTGGCCCAATGACATTTTAAGGTCCCTGCAGGGTTGCAATGTTATATTTTCAGGAAGTATGTGTCACCACAGATGCAGCAATAGGGCCAAAACAGAATGACAATGAACAGGAGCTTGCCAGCTTGATAATTATTCCAAGTCTTTTATTTTTAAAGGGGGGGGGGGGGGGGGGG
>JANHFM010001829.1:310470-322072 GCA_032468115.1 Grayia smithii | reverse complement strand
CCCACCCCCATTACAGTATGTAGGAAAAACTACCAACGGAGAATTTGGCAAAGGAGCTTCTAGAATGAAATGGAGGAGTTCCGTGACCCAAAGGAAGTCAGAACCGGGATGGAGGTCCTGCCCGAAGAAGGTTTCTCTGAGACTGGGCTGGAAGTCTCATTCCCCATGCCAGAGTCCTTGGTTGATCTAGCGGCCTAGAAAGAAAAGCGAGATTCAGGGAAAAAAAGAAGGTGAGGAGGAGAAAAGGGAAATGGCCAAGGGAAAAACAAATAATTTTCTTCTCAAAGGGCAGAACAAAATAGAAGAAAACTGAGAGAGAGAGAGGTGGAGTAGGGGCTAATTGGGAACATTTCTTTTAGAAGCTGGAGCATGAAAAACCTAAGGCAAAAGGTGTGCTTGACAAAACCATGAGGTCAAGGTGAGTAGCTTGTTAACAAGATTACTGAACAAGGGTAAGGAGTGAATGTTAGACAATAGAAAGAAGACAGGATGAGGTGAAAGAGAAGTCAGGTGGGAAAATACAAACACACAGGCATGTTGAAAAAAAGGATTTAGGGAAATGAGGAAGAAAAAGAATTAAAATATTTAGTTTGTAGCCATGGACACTAAGTTAGAACAACATTATCTTATAGCAGAAGCAGGCAAAGCAAAAACTGAGAATAGCACAAAGGAGGAAAGGAATGCTGGTACTTGCAAAGGTGCTGTTTATCGAATTTAGGCCCAAAGAAACTATTTTTGGTTGAGATTTAGAGATATCATTTGTTTTGAAGAATGACATCATACGCAGGCTACATTTTGGATTTGGCATAGAGGGAAGAAAGCTCTTTTTATTTTTATTGCTAAATATTGTAAAGTTTTTCCAGTAGTTCTCAGTTTGACAGCTAAAGATGTGGTAAGGAAGGAAAGAAAAAACAGTAAAAGGTGAGTGAGAATAAAATATAAACCCATTGTGAATAAGCAGGCTTCTTTTACAATCATCACTTAAGTGAATTCTATCTATTAAACCTGGCCATTCTGTAATCCCATAAAAGACTTTTTCTTCTTTAGTTGAACACACACGAAATAAAATCACTTGTCACGGGGATTTGTTGTGGATTTTACACTAAATATATTAGCAAGGCACTCAGAAATGTACTTGCTTGGAAGAGAACTTGAAGGGTGAACGATAAAATCCAATTCAAGTAATAAGAAGCTACACTAATCCATTCACGGACACTTCTGTGATAGCACATATATCCGTCATGCTGTTCTTCTATAAGATAAGAGACATTATGAAAAATGTAGAAAACGAATAAAAAATATTAAACCAACAAAATTGAAGGTGTGAGATACAGGTAATCCTCAAGTTACTACCACCATTGGAACCAAAATCTTGATTATTGAGCAAAGAGGTTGTTAAGTGAGATGCCAATGTCACTAACAGCCACAATTCTGGAAATCCCAGTTGCAATTAGAGAAAAACAACTTTCTGCCAAAGGAGGGCAAGCAGCTCTCCACCATGTGCAGAAGCGAACTTATGTCCTGGACTGGAGAAATAAAGGTGGATTCTTCATGTTCCTCACTTTGCTTTCAGTTCTTCTTCTCCCAGTTCCTCTCTCCTCTGAACATGGAAAGAAACTTGTATGATGGCTGGAGAAACAAAACTCAGATTTTTGCAATCTCTGCTTCATTTCTCCAGCCCAGCGCACAAGTTCCCTTCATGCAATAAAACTGCATATATGCATAAAGTTCTTACTGAAATGTAGGCAAGCCTAATATATATGACTAGAAGTGCTGCAAATAAGTCATATCAAGAAGGTACTGGTGATATTCCAGAAATGAAATCCCATAATACTCCTCCAAAGATATTATATAGCGGGATGAAAACACTATATTCATATCGCTTTAAGCCTCACCTTTCTCTGTTGCCATTTGCATTAAAAGCAATAAAGAGGGAGGATTCTGATGTAACTTATTCTTTGTAGACAAGAAACTTTTTGCCAGAAGAGGCTTCTAAATTCATCACCAACAAATCTCAGCCCACTTGCTGTTTCAAATTTTGTGTCATAGCTAGCTTGGTGATCAAGGCAAGTGTCTACTGATGCATCTGCACATCATTCACATAAATTGCTTTGGTGAAAGCTGACCTTTAGAAATTTTCTAAACAGCACCTGTGCTAGATTTGTATTGCAATTAGTATAAATAAATAAAAATAAAAATCATGGGATGCAGAGATATAGAGTGAAGGAGGTTATGCAGAAAACAGTGATGAAGGAGGGTGAATAGACTCATTTTGCTCATAATGTATATCTCATAATAGACCATGTTTCCCAGTCTGATATCCTCCAGATACATTGGGACTACAACTTCTAGAATGTTGCCTAGGCATTTTGAGAGCATTACTTTTACATCTAGAAACATTGTTTCTACAACTAGAAACAAAATGGCAAAACAGGTCAAAAGGTCAAAAAAAGACAGCCAAATTCACCATCAGCCATTGGAGTAGGAGGGGAGAGCTTGTTTATATATTGCCAAATGAGCAAGGCAGAGAGTCCTCTAGGGAGACATTGAAAACATGGGAAAACAAGTGTCCATGGTTTTTGATCTACTCACATATAACAGAAAATGAAGACAGAAGCAGAAGTGAATTTTGGGGAAAGCATCAGCAAATCAAATGTGCCTGGGATCAAGAAAGGAAAAGGGATTTATGGAAAGGAAGGTCAAGTCTCCGGGAACGGAGGGGGATGGGAAAACAGGTAGATATGTTATGCTTAAGAATGGAAAAATGGCGGTTGTTACCTTGCTTTGTGGCCTCAGAAAGTTGGCAAGCCACTGGCTACACTGTCAGCATCAGCAAGAACACAGAAGCATGTCAACCCAGCTGAACTGAACTGACTAAATCATTAAGACCCTAACCATTACTAATGCACTTAGACAGTAGGGTGGCAAGAAGTTTGGATAAATAGTGAATAGTGATACCAATAAAGGAGAAAATTTGTATTGTGTTTGTAATTCCTTCATTTTCCAGGGAATAGTAAAGTCCTTTGGGAGTTGGGCGGCATATAAATTTAACTAATAAATAAATAAATAATAAGAACTGTCTCTGTGCATTGCATGACTATAACTGTTAAATATTGCAGTCAATTAGTTAACGTTCAGAAAAGGAAAGGCTCAGGTTAGTGCTGAACACAACTATCTGCATAAATGTTATATTCATTATGTACATTGGATTTTCATTTGGAAATTTATAAAATTTAGCCCTCCTTTCCATCAGAATCATTAAACTGGCAGGAGTTTAAATCTTAGACTGGGAAGAGTAAAACAAAATCTTGAAAAAAGATACTGATAAATCACTTCTGTACTATATTGTTTCCAATAAAATTATAGAATGTATCCATGGTCTTGCCAGGAATCAAGGTCAAATAAAAGAGGACTTTCACTTTCCAACTGCAATCCCAATAAAAATCCCTTGTATGCTGCATTTAGAGGTGGAAAAATCAAATTGTTAATGCTGTAAATGGGAGGTTTTGTTTTCTTATTTCTAACTGTGTTGCTGGGGAAGAATTTTCATTGTGACTGCCTCTACTGTGAGGAAAACGAAACCTCCTATGTTGCCCACGTAGTTGTGAAAGTGGGGCATTAATATACAATAATTAAAATTGTTATATGCAGCTACAGATTGGATAGTTCACATAACATCTGTTGTTTTCACTTTAAACAATTTATACAGCTGTTATAAAGACATGTAATATACTGTCAATGTTTGTAGCTATTGACAAAAAGACAGAATCATGATAATAACAGTACCAGCACTAAAATATTCTCATAAAAATACCATTTGTCATACTTTAACACTCTGAAGTTTAGATTGCTTGCCTACCTCTTTCTTCATCCAGGCATATTCACAAACAAAGAACTATATGACCAGAGGAAAAAACATAATGCTGGGTAGGGCTTTATGACTGGGTTGCAAATAGGAGGGACACAGCTTTGAAGAGCGAAGAGACTGCTGATATAACTTGACCTCCAGAAAATGTACTGGGAGCCAATCTGCCCATCCAGCCAGAAAGTATCCTTCATCTCTGCCTAAATACTGATGACACTTCTATATAATTTGCCTTTCCACTGCTGAAATCTAAAGAAGGCTGTTTTGACTAATTAAAGTTATTGGGATGCTATGCGATAGCATGTTTATTGCTTTTTAAGTCTACCTTGCTTGGATGCGAGCTTGCAATTTGTCAGTCCTCTCTTTCAGGCCTTTCTACACAGACAAGGCAAAGCACTACAAAACATATAAAATTGTCCACAGCATTTTGACTTGTCTGAAATCTAAAAGAACACCTAGTAGGTCATTGAGGTATGGATGGTGTATTCATCACGGCACACTCTGCCTGTTAGGGCTCCTCAAATTGACTGAAGAGATTAGCTATTCCTTTTTTCCCCACAAGAGTAGTTCTATCTCATTAAAGGAGGAAAAATGAAGAAAAGTTGTGGAATATAGAAGGACTAAATCATTATAGTCTGTGGCCAATATCTATTTCTTGGGCAAAGTACTCAACCAGACAACACCTTATCAGACCCAGACATTCTCCTATCATTTCTCATTCCATGTTAATCATTAGGTATAGCATAGACTGGGAATCTATGGGTGATGAGCCAGACCAGCAGAGTTTCCAGAAAAAAAAAAGATGAAAAGATTGATGATTGTACTTTTGAAGGCAGCTTCTCATGAGGAAGCAGGACCAGGAGGCATTGGCCAGCACCTCACTGGGAGCCTCAGCAGACACTTTATGGACATTGGAACAGTGGTGGGTTGCTACCAGTTCGCCCACCCGCCCAGAAATCTCTGCACATGCGCAGAAGCTTCTGCGCATGCACAGAAGTGTTGTGTGCACATACAAGCATGCATGCCTCCACGAGTGAACTGGTAGCAATGGGTTTTGAAACCCACTACTGCATCGAAAACAACCCTGCTCTACCTATTTAAAATACATTTGAAATACAGTTATTTAAATGCTAAAGAGATCTTCAGAGCAGCAGAGCAAACCAAACTAGTGAATGCTCTTATGACCTTGGGCATGTTTAAAGGAAAAGACCAGGGGGAAAAAAAGGATTTAAACATTAATCTGAGCAAAAAACAACAACCCCAAAACTCCTTACTAACAGGTTGGACTATAAAAATTTAAATGGATAAAGGGATTTTGAATTTTATTTTAAGTTCCTTCAAATTAATTAAATAAATGGCACATACATCCCAAAAAGCCCTGTTTGAGTTCTCCATAGGAAATAACAAATGGATCATTATTTATTTTATAAATTTTAAATTGTGATGTTATTATGTTATCCTGAGAAAGCTGTTTTGATGGATGGGATCGTTAAAATAAAATAAATATCAATTCATGCTCAAGGGAACCAATCCAGATGAAAATAAATAACTAAGCTAAATATTAAAGTTTTACCTCCAAGTCAATGAGAAAAATAGTGCCTGCATAGAAACTGCAGCATCTTTGAAATATTAATGCCTGGCACAATAAGCTTAGGGTCCATGGGGATTTTTATTGATCTCTTTAAAAAAAAGATTGCCACAACTTGCAACTTTCAGGGACCAACTCATCCATTTTTATATTGCCTTTCAAAAGTCTTATTATTAATTCAGCAAAATGAATTATAAAATAATTGTATTCAAAAGTATAGGTAGTAAACATATATTTACATTAAAAAGGAAGAGATATTAACTTTTATTTGGTGGTTCTTTTTAATTATTTGGAGGATTTATTTTAAATTTATCCTTGTTCAATATTTTTGGTTGGTTTTGATTGTTTTTTTCCAACCCATTGTAATGCATCTTTTGTAATTGGGCTCACTTTTTTCTGCTTTTCACCTTCCAGTAAAAAAAATATTACAGAGTTACTGTGAATTGACTTTTTTATAACTGTTGCAGAAAGTTTTCTTTTTCAATAGCACCTCTTATGACATCTCTACATTTGGGTTCTTATGCCAGGCATTCCAAAGGGGTGAATTCAAGCCAATGTCTGGAATCTGGGTGACTCTTCTGGAAGATGCATATGGATGGCCCTTAACAACTGAGGGAGCTAAAGACTGGGTGAGGAGGGAGACCTATTTTGAGATCACAGTAAATCTGGGAAAATGAATGTGTTTGGTGTACCTGCAGAGAATGGAATCATCTCAATTTCCACTGTTACTGTTAATAAATAAATAAGTATCCCTTCATTTTGAAATTCCAGTCTGATAAGTTATTGTGTAATTTACCTCAGGTAAGATAAAGATCAACTCTGAATACAATTTTAAAACCACATTCCAAATCTAAAGGGCTATTAAAAATCTATATTCAAAATGGGTGCAAATGTGCCTCTCTTCATACCCAAAGCCTCAGAGACAGGACTATTTTCCTGGGAATAACTTTTTCCCCCCAACTGCCAAAATGAAGAGTTGCTAACCTGTCTCCATGCTCCCCCAGAATAATGGCAAAGTGGCCTACAAATAAACTACCTGCTGTTGTCCCTGGATGCGCATGTATTCCATGCGTTGCTTTATGTGTTTGCTTTTGTCTGGGCTGCCTTGCTGGGTTTGCTTTAGCCGTGATGCTGGATTGACCATCTTCATGGCTGGAATCGAGACACCGCCACCACTCTGGGGAAATAACAGATTAAGTGATATTGTTGGGGATAGGTTAAGAAACAAGGATGTTGAAAACTGACACAAATAATAGCTTAAGGGTTGCCTTTGGTTCTGCAGTTGTATGTCGTAGTGTGAATTGGCAGCTGTGTTTCCTGCCAAAAGCAAATGCCTCTATCCACCAGTAAATTGAGTTACTAGGATGCCATGAAATATCTTCAAGCATTCTAACTGATAATTTTGACACAAAATTCACAAAAAGACTATTTTTTTTTCTCCTTTGGATTCTCATCAGGACAAGTGTTTCTTGCAATCTTATCTGTTTCAATTTTATTGTGTTGTGGCATGAGAAAATTCAATAGTTTTTAAATGTAGAACAATGTTCCATCAGTATTCAAACATATCATACTACACTACCAAACACATCACATTCTTTGATCAGCCTGTCAAAGAACAGAGAGATGGTGATGCCATAGGTTCAGGAAATTACAGAATGCTAGTTTTGTACAAGTTTTTAAAAGGAGTCCTTACTCTGTTCACCCCAACTTCCTTTGCCAGTCTGAAAATGCATGAGAGGTTTGGGGAACAAGAAGAGTTGAACAAAGAAACAGAGAAGTTAATTGAATAACAGAAAATAACAGAGGGATAACGTAGGAATGAGATAAAGGGTTTTATTTTTAGCATATAGGTTTCTTCATACAACTTAATGTAGCAGATCTAGCATAGGTAGATGTAAAGCAGTTCCTGTAGATAGATAATTTATGCTCAAAAACGTAATAATAAATATGTCTTATCCCTTACCTCAAGCAACTTAAAATTACTCGTTTCAGAGTGTCAAAAACATTTTAACACTGTAATACAACTTTTAAAAAAATAGTCTAAAGCAGTGCCAAAATAATTACAATTTTAGCCAAAGTATTGATAAAGGCTCATATCACTTCATAATTTATTTGTTCAAATACACAGAAAAAAATAGGAATATTCTACCTATACCAATTCCAACGAGGAAAAAGAAACCAGTGTGCCTACATAAAAAGCTTAGTGAAGATCTGAAAGCAATGAAAACCACATTTAGGAAGGATACTGACAGAGCGGTAGAGTTAGTGCCTAAAAAATAAAGCTTGGAATAACCTGAGATACTAACACTACACAAATACGGTAGTTTCTTTACATATGTTCAAAACAAAATAGCCAGGATATTAACTGAACAGTGAAAATGGCAAAATGCTATCAGATTGTACACACAAACACATAGATATGGACAATGCTACTAACTTTTGCTTTGATTTGATCTTCTCCAATAATAATATAAGTAATATAAATATGAAATAGATAAAGGAGAGGGGCTGAAACATGAAGATGATGAAAACATTTTCAGGATGTATCTGTCTATGACAAAATTTAAATCTGCAATCAGGTCAGCACCATCCTAGGTATTAACTGATGGTTTCAGTGTGCATTTACTTAGTATGGGAGGAGAAAGGAAGTTCCAGGAACTTTAATGGATCCAGGAGCTATTGAACAGTCAGTTTAACATTAACACTTAAGAAAATTTTAAGTATTTGCATGTGCTTTGAAAAAGATGAGGCAATCATCATCAAAAGTCAGCATGAATTTTCCTAGTGATTTTGCATGATTAACCGTAATAGATGGGAATACAACCTTAATAGATGGGGATACTGAGAATATAATACATTTTGATTTCAAGAAGGCATTTTTCAAAATGCCTCCTGCCATTCTGATTAATAAATGTGATATATATGGACATGACAATTAAATGGCTGCAAAGCTAGCTCGAAAGTGGTGTCTAATGAACACTCAAAAGCTCTTCATAAAATTGAAGACAGACATGTACTATGGTGAAACAAAGTTATGTTCTGGATCTTCTAATTTTTTAATATTTTTATCAGTTTTTATTATTTTATCAGTAAGATTAAAAAAGTGGAAGGAAAATCCCTGTATTTTGGGGTGATACAAATTGGGTGTGAAAGCCTACACTCTATAAGAATCCTTAATAGTAAAAGTAATGTTAATAGTAGAATAATTTACCACGAGTTAATTGTATTTCCTGTCAATAGATTTGTTCACAGGATAAACAACCAACAATCACAAATACTATGAGCAGGGAACTAATTCAGTGACATAAATGGTTCCTTCTAACTCTGTGAATTCTCCATGTGGATTATAAAAAATGCACCAACAATTTACAGATCTATGAAATTGTATGCAATTTTTATTTTGAACTTTAATTCTTGAGAAAACTGCTAATCTGATTTTATTGATGCTAATTACTGCTTGTGCTGGATGAAAGTAGACGGTTAAATCTAGCAATCCCATTTCCAGTAACAACTTTTAAACAAATGTATCTTTTACTCTGTCAAATGCTTTATGAATATCTAAGGACAGGAATACTAAGAGAGTTTGATACACTTACCTTCTGAATTAATATAGTGGCTATATGAGAGAAGAGACATAGGAGAAGCCTACACAGAGACTTGCTGTGTTTTATTCCCATCACACATTAGACAGATTTGGAGTATTACTAATGTTATCTATATATTTTAATTCACTTTCCCAAATTTAACAAAATTATCAGTTATATGCAACTCCTTGCCTGAAATCATTGTCAAATTAACTTGGCTTCATTGTACAATTCACAAGTTTGAATTTCAGGTACATAAGCTTTATTTTAATATGTTGATAATCATGTCAGTATATATTTACATGCAGATACCAGAAGCCTAAAAATATCAGGTTTCATTATTTTTTTTAATTTTCAAAACAACTTTTTAATTCTTAGGGAATATTCATGAAATTTGTGCAGCCTAGATTGAGAGATGGGTCAGAATTTCCAGAGGATTAAATCAAAATGCATAGGTCTTTGTATGCCTAAAGGCTGTCAACCAAATTAGAAAATATTCTTGATTTGTATGTTTTATGGAGGTTACCATTTTTGAACACTTATTTCAAAATAAATTCCTTTGATAAAAAGCTGTATGTGAATGTGATCAAGTGTATATCTAATATATACTACTTGAAAATAATAAAACAACTGTAAATATCTGTACCCCAAACAAATAAAATTAAGCTCTTTAAAGGCTCATAGATATTGAAGAAAATCAGGCAACCATAGGAAAAAAAAATCATCTATCATATTTTATTAACAGGATTGAAAATATTTAACTCTTGCTAAATTGCGATCAGAATTTGTGATTAATTTAGGTTCCTGGGTACTGCAACTTAAACAATGCTAGTAGTTCTAACTCAAATTTTGGCATAGAACAAGGAGATTGAATGAGAATCATAATCATTGTCTTCACATATTTAATTTTTGGCACGGGGGAGGGGAAATAATACAGAGAAAAATGCAGGAAGCAGAGTTAAAAACAGAAGATGACTGATTATATGTCTGAGAAGCACAAGGAAACCTTTATCTTGAAGCACCCACATATCTGAAATAAACTTTAGTTGCCAAATATTATCCTGAAAACCTTTTGGGGGATACTTATCAAATTAAGAACTTTGTTTTCAGTTACTTATTTTGGCAGTTTGCAAAAAAATGTAATAAAGGGGAGATTATGTCTAAGATCTTCTTTTAAGAAACTAATTAAAACCTGTCATTAATTAAAGTTAAGTAAACAAAAAGACATAATTAAATTTAAGTAACAAAACTGGGTAGAAGCCCAGCACCTTTCACTGCTTCCAGCTGCCTTCTTTCTTCTAATTTCATAGAGTTTTGCTGATAAATGTAGCATGTAGAAGATTGGATCTTTACTACTACTGATCTGAAAATCTGATCTGATCTGAAAATTCATGAAAAACTTAACCTTCTGTGTAATAAACCTACTGCCTATTAAATTGAAAGAAAAATGGGTGAGGAAGATTTCTTTTTAAAGGGAGGCCAAAGCAGGCCTTTAAGCATTGTGGTCACACTGAAATGTAACATTGCCAATGTCTGGACTTGAAGTACTATGAAAAAAGAGACACTTCCAGCTTACACAAAAGAGAAAAAAATTCTCTTTTACACAAAACAGAGAAAATTTGTGTCAAAGTGCTTGCTCTTCTCAATTTCAAAGGGAAGGAAAGAAAAGAATGCAGGAGGAGGGCAATATTTTATATTTACAATTCTGTCTAATCTGACATTGTCAAGCTTTCATTTTATTACATAGTCTAATTCCTTTAGTAGTTCTAGAATTCCAAATCAGAAGACAACATACCTTTCTAACTCTTTTCGAAACAATTGGAAGAGAAATTAATACTGTAGCTATAGCTAATACATGTACAGTTCCATATACTGGTTGGCTCTATAAGAAAAGGTGTTCATAACTGCATTTCAGAAATAGAAAAAATGAAGAGGCCTGTTCTCATCCACCAAGATTGAATATTGTTTGGTGCAGCATCTTGTGTATATGATTTATTTCTTGCCAGTTCAAATTGCAAAATGTTCTCATTTTATGGACATGTAAGAAGTCCATAAAACCTCTCAATCTTGGAAAATTAATGAATAATTCATTTCTATCTTTCCATCTGAAATGGCATACTTAGAAAGTTGTCCTCTCTGCTACATTTGGAATGGAGAGTGAATTCAGAAAGTTTTCATGTTTCACTCCTAAAACAAATACACATACTTTGATTAAGAAAGCCAAGTCCATTTTTATCAAATTGTGTTCTATAACTTCCTGATAACTAAAAGGAAAAGATTTTTGGGTTGGTTCACAAACCTAACTCTTTTCTGGGATTTGGTAAGAGAAATACAGTAAATACAAATCTAATCTTCTAGTTTTATACAGCACAACATCTCCCTTCTACCTACAGTATGTCACAGAAGTGAGTACACATCCTCACATTTTGTAAATATTTAAGTATAACTTTTCATGTGACAACACTGAAGAAATGACATTTGGCTACAATGTAAAGTAGTGAGTATACAGCTTGTATAACAGTGTAAATGTGCTGTCCCCTCAAAATAACGCAACACACAGCCATT